>JAPYYV010004316.1:0-16823 GCA_030522625.1 Copidosoma aretas
GATTTTTTTCATTCTTGCTTACTATTGGCACAATTACTAAAAGTGCATTTTTCAAAAAATTCTTTCGCAAATCATTAGATTTTGTTTGATTTTCGTTTAGTCTATTCGAAAAAAAAGCTAGATAAGGCCGACACATAGTTGGCGATCCTAGCAAAAAGAACATAGAGAAAAGTTACACTCGTTTTCTCGAAATCGCCTCCAACGGATCACTGATTACTTACTAAAGTAAAATTTATCTAAAATTATTTAGGTAGCAAAACAAGCTAAGAAAGCTTGAAATAGAACAAAAACCTAAAAATATACCCGTTTTTTTTAATTTTCTTTTTAATTGAGAATATGCACACATGCATTGTTTCAAAATTGTATACAAATTTGTTTTTTTCAGCACAAAAAAGTACTTATAAGTAGTATACATAAATATCTTACTAATCTAGCATGTCAAAGAAAGAATCTAATAATATTACAAATTTAGTACAGTGGTAGAAAGCCTTCTTAAAAATCATGTTTTATCGGACGAAGCACTTACATTATTCTTGACATTTTATACTCCATCCACTAAATTTTTGATCTGTTGAATTACAGTGCTCTATTAATCTGTTATTGTATGAATTAAGATTAAAACGTCGATAATTATTGAAAAACTTTTCTCAAAAATCAAGTGGTTTACAGAAAGTCCTTATTCTGGTGCGGGGGGTTGGCACGCGGAGCGCACAGGGGGGCGAAGCCCCACTAGTAGATATATACTAGAATGGCTTTGCCCTCCTCCGCGTTAACCCGCCATGACTAGATTAAGACTTTTAGTAAAGTACTTGAATTATAAGAAAAGTTTTTTAATAATGTTTTATGGTTAAATTTTTATCCATAAATATGTAATAAAGTATGTACTGTAATTCAAGATCATTTAATAATATTTGATACTTTCAAAGATACTGTAACTGCTCAATAAAACAAATTTCTCCAAGTGACTCCGTGATTGTGCTAAATTTGTAATATATGTGGAGTTTTCTTTTGAGATTCTATAGTCATAAGATATTGAAGTAGGAAATAGCTGTACGTTTTTAAGTTCGATACACATTGTTTTATAACATTTTGAAATATTGCACGAATATTATATTTAAATAAACTTTTAAAAAATAGGTATTTTTATTTTATTTTTGATCAATATTTATTTAAAAATTTTTTTGTTTGTTTCTACGTGATTTCCGAAGGAGTATTCCAAATTTTTTTTCAAAGATATTAAACGTGGATTGAGTTAGGTGGAATTATTTGTGCAAAAACGAGTTTTTAAACTAAACATTTGCATACAACTGGTTTCTAAGTCATAAAATTATAAATTGTTGATAAAAAAGTACAAACAACATCGTAACTGTACTACAGCATACAGCAAGTTCCAGAAATGGAATGTAAATGAGAAATAGTGATAATACAACTAATCAGTTAGAGATTTTGAAGTTATATTGCATGTTCTTGTCTGTACTTGTATCGCAAACGCGCTCAGAATCGGAGATATTCGACATATTCAATATTTTTTTAACATTTTACTGGCATATATGCACGCTTAACAGCTCGTTATTATTGTTTATTCAGTTTATTCGGTTATACAAAGTCTATATCTTGTATTAATTCACCATCACCCACAGCTGCAAAGAATTTCTCACGCTAGTTGACTGTCTCCTACGTATGGTACTGGACATTAAAAATATTTTGATCTGCTGTTCGTTGTTCAGCTTACTTAACTGTTTTGCCAATACTGCATTTTATTCGACGGTCGTCACAGCTACTTCAACATGTTGCTGATAGGCTTTACGCAATTTCCAAATCATCTGTTGAACTTATTTAGTAAACTGGAGATTGTATTCTGCCTTGAAAATTATTTATTAAGAGTCCCTGTAAAGTTAAAAAATGATTATAGTCAGAAAAGGTATTCAACAAGAAAGACAACAGTAACACCAGCTTATAATAATTGAGTTAATAAACCAAGGCTTATTGTGCGCTAACTTAAAGATGTCCGGGTGGATCTCTTTTGTGTCTTACTGACAAAATCAGAGTGGGATTGAAATTCACTGAATAATCTGAACTCGTTGCTTTTTCAATACGGTTTGCCTATAGGCGAGACCCCTATCTTATTAACTGTAAAATCAGTCGGTAGCTTTATATAAGCATTCTTGATTATCCCCAAAAGTAATTCGCATTTCAGTATGGATAATTTGGATGTGATGCCCGCAGGTATATTCAGAAATTCACTTGATTGCGAATCCACGGATAGCTAACCATTCGTGAAATATTTCAGCCGATCGACTAAGAGTCTATCAGCATGAAACGAAATGCAAGCACCTGCCACGCACAGCAGTGAACAGTTACAAACAATCGCGAATTCTCTTGAAAAAATCACGCGAAAGATTTAATTTGAGTTTATTTGGTAAATACATCGGTCTCAAATAAATCATTCACCAAGTATGAGCACCTGCCACGCACAGCAATGTACAGTTGCAAATACCAGCGGAGGTTTTCGAGAAAGAAAAGGTCTATTCCAAAATGTTGGAACAGATAGATGTGTCTATACATTTCCAAATCCTCAATGCATCTGGAGAGACAGATGGCACGGACGTGCGCACGAGAGGAATATCAATAAAAAATAAGAATATCATACACAATGAGTACATAAGGACACGATAATGTCTGGCTAATGGGTAAAATCAGTGACACTCTCTCTTCGACAATAGTTGTTCGAAACCGACCAAAATAAGCACAAAGCTCTCAACTAACTCGAAAGAAACGAATACACATACCGACATGCACTCGGATTAATAAGAATCGGCACAGAAAGAGAAACCGACGAACATCCACTCGAATCCAATACGAAGATAAACATCACTTAGTCACTGACGCATATCAAGAATCCGGAAATTGAGCGCGACGCACAGAAATGACATCAATATCAAAGCACAACGCGGCAGACACTTGTAACATGTGCACATTTGGAGAGAAAGAAAAATACATCTCATCTACGAAAAAAGGCGATGAAAATTATGCCCACTTAGAATTTCAAATCAACCAAGCGAAGAGGACCAGTCCGAACTTCAAAAATCACGACTTTACGATCACTTCATTCCAACACCGACTTAACCATACATTCCGTTCGGCCAGCGGCTCTCGAAAACTTCCTCCTCCTGCAGCTGCAGGCCGTACGGCTAACCAGGCTGAGCCTCGGAATAGGCACCACGCGGCTCCAGGTCGCTGACACAGGGGAGCCATGCCAAGCACGGCCTCGATTGACTTCGGGAATCACGTCGTCCACCAAAAACTGGATCCGAGGTTCTGTCATCAGGCAGCAAGGAGCCATCGGCAATCTTGGCCCACGCAACAAAAAAACCCAGCAATCAAAGTCGGATTGCCATTTTGCACACACGACCGCGCAGTGTAAGGGTGACTGGGGTCCATAACATGTTGTAAATTCGCGAGCAGAGCGAAGTGTGTGTGTGCAATAAGAACAAACACACTCAATCAATAAAGAAAGTTTATTCAAAGATTCGAAGGGTTAAGTCAGATATACAAGTATGCGTAGTATTCAGACTAACTTACTAGGAGGAGCACCGCAGCGCGTAGCGCTGCATGTGGCAGCACACTCGAGTAGTAAGGTGTATACATAGGATACCGCTACTGAGTAATATACCCTTTTTCTAACAATATTTTTGAATAATTTAGTATTTTTATGTTTTTCTATTATTGAAAGAATTTAATGTTCAGAAAAATTTGAAATGTAAAATTTGTAATCAAATATGGGTAGTATAGTTCTACATGCTTTCTCACGTGCTTAGCACACTTTTACCTCTGGAATGAATAGAAAAATTGATCAAAATTATTAATTTAACATTACTTTACATCTCAAGAAGGAATGACATTATAAAATAATGTCTATTAGACTTAGAAGATATTCTATGAGTTCGTACTCGATAAATACAATTAATAATTATAAAATTGATGGACATAATATATGATAACTTCATCATCTGAAAAATTTGATTGATGTTCTAAATGCCTCTATATTGTACCTAAGCATAGAGTCTTATATCTTTTTTTTGATTTTACAACTTACTTACAGATGTATTCAGTTAAACTCAATGTTTTTTTTTATAATAAATTTAATTTGATCGACTTTAAAAAGTTTTCGTAATATTTAAAATTATTAAAAAAAAGTAGCAAAACATACTTGAACATATTACAAATTCACATTCTATAATTTGAAAAATTAGAAGTTGTAACAAAACTAAAGTATAACAAATAATCTACAGTTATACCTGAAGAAAATTTAAAAACTTTATTTTCGTTTTTCTATCAGTCATAATTAAAAAACTCTTACCGAACTATATTTTCTATCTTATGATCATTATTATTATTAATTTGTACAAAAATTACGTATTCAAAGTCCTATGTTAATAAGGAAATGTATATTTGGCCATGAAATGAGATTTTTTGTACAATTTTATTATGCCATAAAATTATTCGTATTTAATAAATAAATTACTAAATTTGTTGGAAATTTAAGAAAAACAATCTAGCGTGCCACGCCACAGCAATACCTCGAGGGCGGTGTGGAACTTTTCTATAAAATAAATGTTTTTCTTTCTATAGAAAACTATTTTTTTTATATATCCTAGAAATAAAGAAGGTATTCCACTATGTTTTATAAACACTGTGGAGAAATGCGGTGGGGATTAAGTAATTAGACCACTCGAAAATAACTTATTGATTAGTTCGCCATTTACGTTCAAAATAATTCTTACTGTAAATAGAACAATTATGATTCCAGATAATATCGAAATTTCCCACATTTCTCGAATTAACTGAATCAGTCCAAAACAACTGAACACGGAGAAAGATATACATATATTATTATTTATTCATTTATTGATTGCTTGTGGGTATGACCCATCATAACAAATTGAAAGATATAAAGCAGTATAAATAAGTGTAGCGTGCTAGGTGTATTCCATTGATTAGACAATGTTTCTACTTAGTTTACAATGCAAATAAGAGAAAATAAAAAGCAAGTACGTATAGGATAGTCGAATTAGGCATTAATTTGCAAGAGACAAATTATAAATTGAATAAGCACTAGTACTGACGAAAAAGCTCTAGTTACCGCGTTTTGGTAATAAATAAATTAATAAAATATATACTATAATGACACAGCTGAATGGTTTTAATAACAAGGTCCGAGTTTTAGTGAGGCTTTTAAGCTATTTTAATATATCTGGTCAGTTGTCAATGACCAGTGATCTCAGTTTCATGGCGTTCGATATAAAATAATAAAAACCAATGATCTCTTTCACATGTCACTTTTGAGAATTTCCAAGGTTGTGTTTGCGTGAATGTATCTTCTTCTCATATTACTGTATGCGGGACCGTCTATAATTATGTGTTGCAAATACTCGTTGTTACTGAGATTGCACGAAGCACAAAATTCGTTTTCTGTTATCTTATACAGTATCTTCTGCAGTGGCAGTATAGATTGTGTCTACTTGCCAATCTACAGTATGCCAAGAGTCTAACGCGCGGCAGAGGGAGCTGAAGCTTGAGGTATTTGCAATATGTCATATGTTCAAAGTCTGCCAAGCTGAGGTACAATGTTGGGTACGTTGAGTTTTTGGCCCGCGCTATGTCTTCGTCCTTTCGAATTTTTTTTTAAAACATTTATGATGACGGGCAGAGCAAGCTTGATAGAGTTAGCATCTTCTACGTTTATTAAGTATTCATGGTTAGTTAGTTCTAATATCTTATGTATAAGTGAGATCCACTTAAGTTTTAGCTTATTGTGTAGACTGTTCAGATCTTTGAGTCTGGTGCACATAAGCTTCGTGTATCTCGCAAGACCAGAGCCTACAATTATGGCCCAAAGATTCAAAGCTTTTGAGAAAATCGCACACTCTTGGTGTGAGGAACCTGTCTCCAGTCATAGAATGTATCCAGGCGTGCATCTAGGAAGCTGAAGTAGTCTCTTGAAAAAAATAGCTTGGATCCTCTCGATTTCATGGGTATGGTTCAGGCCCCACACTCCAGCTCCATAGAGCACTGTAGAGTAGGCGACTGCACTAAACAGCTTTTAAGCTGATGGTATGATATTATTTTTGCCGGAACTGAAAACAAGCCATATAGAGCGTAGCGGCACCTTACCGTTATTCAGTGCTTTGTCTAAAGTTGGCCAGAATAAGCCGCTTGATGAAAAGGTGACCCCAAGATAAGTGTATTCTTTGACTTACTATAGAGGTAGATCTCTGTATTCAAGTTTTTTCTTTCCGTGAATGTCCTGCGTTACTAATTTTCAAGATCACGGATTTATCGGAGTTCACTATAGGCGCTTATTATCGCAGTACTTTGAGAGAGTGTACAGTTTCCATTGTAAGTCCAGAGAATTTTCTGCCAAGACGGTGAGATTATCAGCAAACAATAGGATATGGATGTTTTTTTAAATCTTGCTATGCCCTTCTTTATCAACGAATCGTAGTATATCGTGTAACAGAATAGCGAAGAGCAAAGGGCTGAGAGAGTCGTCCTGAAAAACTCCCTCTGTTATCTCGATTCTGCCAGTAGTTTTGCCTCCGTCCAGCCTGATGGTTATTGCAGCTTGATTGTACAAGCTTCGAAGTACTCTGATCAGATGGACGCTGACTCCAGCTGTGTGCAAAGAACTTCAAAGAATCGAGTGTACCACCGAGTCAAAAGCCCTAATAAAGTCTATAAATGCCGCATATAACTTGCCTTTCGGTTTGGATAGTGCTTCGGCTATTCTTACTTGCAGAGTAAAAATATCATCGTCACACAATCTTCCGCGTCTGAAGACTGATTGGCATTCGGGCAGTACACCGTTGTTTCCATACCAGGTAGAGAGTTGCGCAGCTAAAATATTTGTAAATATTTTGGCGATCAAGTTGGTTAAGGATATGCCTCTATAATTTTAAGGGTACTGTCGGTCTTCTTTTTTGTGCAAAAGTACCATTTCTCAGTTACACTAACTTCTCTGGACCTCTCCACGTTCAAGAGATGGTGGGGTAAATAGATGAGTAGAACTCTTTAATGCGGTTTTCTGGAAAAGGACGGGACAGAAACTTTTTCGGCCTCAAGCTGCGTACTGCTGTTTAGAATGTTTTTGGGTTATTAGCATTACTTCAGCTGAGCCTTAGTTGGTTGGAATATTGAAATTTTTTTTATTTGTAAAGTTTTATGTACAGTTTTCGAGCTTTGACGTATGCGTCTCTAAGGTAGTTGTTACCTGTTTTTTTCCATCTGCTAAAATTTTTTTTTGTTTTTTGTTGGCCATAGCACAATCCTTGTCGAACCAAGGTTTATTCTTGTCTGAAGTGAGGACTATTATGGGAGGGAACTGATTGTACGATGTCCAGCACTTTGGCAGAAAAGTGAAAAGTTTTGATTAGGCTATGATTAAGATGGTTCATATTCTCACCATTAGAGGGGAGAAATTTCGTAAATGAGATGGCCGTAGTCTTCAGATTTTTGAGGATCCCACACTAGCCTTGTTCCTGGTATTGTACTTGTTTTTTCTGCTTGGGTGGACTTGAACTGTGCATCTAGATGGATTTTTATTAGCAAATGGTTTGAAAGACCCATGTTCAGTACTTTGAAGTCGAGCAGATGTAGTATGCCACTATGGTTGGTCCACAGTAGATCTATAACACTCAAGGCATCTGCTCCAATATGTGACCTTTATAATCCAACTTGCTTCTTCCATTTAGCAGACAGAGTCCCAGGTTTTCCATTTCATCAACCACCACACGTCCCTGCTTCTTTCTGACTGTGTCTAGGCTGGCTCTTGTGCAGCACAAGTTAGTGTCTTCCATCCACTCTTCAGTCATTCGACTGAGCTGGCCGACGAAGCATCAAAATCGCTGCCTACAATCACGACATCATTGAAATGATTTAACTTAATTTTTAAGAATATGAGCAGACTACTTAGGTTACTTTCAAAATCGTCGAAATGTTCGGGTCTTAAATAGACATTTCCTATTGAGAATTTGCCTTTGCTGATATTACAGTATACTGCTATGAAACAGTCATTAGCTACACACAGGCTATGGGATTCAACGAAGTCCAGATTTATAAAGATATAGAGACACCCACCTGCTCTGCCTGGTGATTTTACTTTTCAAGCTGGGTGATTGTAGATCGCGAAATTGGGCAGAGGTTGCACTTGTTCAGTAATGGCGTAAGTCTGCCACGTCTCAGTAGCACATAGCACTGCAGTACTTGATAGGTTGTTTGTAAAATCACATGGGAGAGGACTAGTAAGATTAGAGAAGCCATGAATGTTCCAAAATACTACAGAGGCAAGAGTTGATTTTGATTTCATGTTGGAATACAACACAGGTGGTTCAGCTAGGCAGTTCTCTGTACGTAGACTGTTTAGTCCATGGAAAAACTTGGGCACAATCTGGGGGTGATTTGTCATACTTTGTTTTGAAAAATAATAGATTAAGTTAGTGTTGGCAGTGTAATGTTCCAGGGTTGGTCGTATTTTGGGAGTCGAGAAATGTCGAGTTTGACTTCAGTTGATTGATTTTAGATCTGCAAAAAGATAAATGCCACTCCAAGTTTTTGCTACTCCATTTACAAAAATTTTTAAGTGACCGGTTTTCACCTCATTGCCTTTATTTTTGTCATAGCTGCGGCTTTCAGTAATTAGCCCTGAAATTCTCGCTTTCGCTTGGTTAGTTCGCTAGAGAGAGAGAGAGAGAGAGATAAACAGCTCTTGGCGCAAGATTTTTACTTGGGTAATATTAAGTGTTGGTCCTCCATGCTGTTAAACTTCAAAATATAAATAATACCTTTATTCAGCTTGATTCTATCTATTTGATTGACATTCACTGCGACTCCTAGCGTGTTTTCTAAATGGGACTTGATTTCTTCTTCAGGATGGTCCGTGGACGCCTCGAACCCTTGCAGAACTAGATTAAGTTTGATTTCTTTCCTGTATCTTGCCTCATCACTGCGTTTGAGTGCTTCGATTCTCTACTCAATAAGATGTCTTTCAGTTGTCCACTCTTTTTCACGTTTGTCCAAATCGGTCGTTACTTCCTCTTCAACTACAGGGCTTGTACAGGGCTTCGTCCAAGCTCAGCGAACTGTACGGGTCTTCATCCAAGCTCAGCGAACTGTACGGGTCTTCATCCAAGCTCAGCGAACTGTACGGGTCTTCGTCCAAGCTCAGCGAGCTATACGGATCTTCATCCAAGCTTAGCGAACTATACGGATCTTCGTCCAAGCATCGCGAACAGTACGGGTCTTCGTCCAACACCGTGAACTATACGAGTCTTCGTGCCAGGCAACGATCTGTTCGTCTCTCCTCAAGTGTATCGCGCCTGCGCAATCATAACCATCAGCCCTTTGAGGGCTACATCAAATCTAGCTGTGGGCTTCTGCTTTGGCCTCACCTATCATTACGATAAACCCCAAGGAAAAAGCACTCCAAGATCAGCTGGCGAAAGTTACCGATAATAATCAAGTGATGCTGCAGATTCCTTAATACCGAGGTGAAGTGGCCGGCTTCCAAGAACAGATCGATAGGCAAATCGCACAAGTGGCCAACCTCAAATCGCAATTGTTGACTCTAGCAGCAATAGTGCTCGAATTCCAGAAGAAAGGGGCAGCTGTGATTCCCTCTGACACTGAACTGTCCAACACCTCTAACACTCACAAAAAAAAGCGTGAGAGACACATCACAGCGGCCAAAAAACAGAGCACACCTGACGCCAGCGTATAACTCGACTAAGGCACAGCCGATAAAGAAGACTGCATATTTAACGTTGAAAAATCAGACAACGAGTCCAAAAAGGACATGGACACGGACGTCAACAAGAAAGAACAGCAGACCGAAACACCTCCTCCTCCGATCATCATCCGCGAGAAAAAATACTGACCCAAGATCAGGGAATTTCTCGCTTACCACGACGCGACGCACAGTGGGAAAAAATGCACTTTTTTGGAAAAAATCTGCCTTCACTACAAATCTTAACCGATTTAAATAAATTTTATTTGAAATAATCGTAAGGTAATGGGCTACACTGCATCACTGCGACTTTTTTGATTTCGGTCCAACATAACCTCGAAAAAATAATAAACTGTAGAAAATTGCAAAATCATGCTTTTTTCTTTAGAAAAAAGGTGTTTTCAGGGTTTAAACTAAAAACTAATCTAACAATAATTATTTCAGGTAGAGCAAAACAGACTAATCAATAGTTATTGGTACGAAAACCTACAAAATTGAAAAATATGTTTAAAATAATAAATTTTTTAGAAAAATATCAACCTTCACTACATATCTTAAGCGATTTTACCAAATTTTTTTTAAAATACTCGTAAGGTAATGGGCTTCACTGTATTACTGCGACTTTTTTTATTTAGGTCCAACATAACCTCAAAAAGAATAATAAACTATAGAAAATTGCAAAATCCTGCTTTTTTCTAGAGAAAGATGATGTTTTCAGGGTTTCAATCAAAAACCAATCCAACATTAATTATTCCAGCTTGAATAAAACAGAAAAATCAATAGTCAATGGTACCATAACCTACAAAAATTAAAAATATTGTTAAAATGGTGACTTTTTTTGGAAAAAAATCTGCCTTCACTTCAAATCTCAACCGATTTTAACAATTTTTTTTTTTAATACTCGTAAGGTAATAGGCTTCATTGTATTATTGCGACTTTTTTTATTTAGGTTCATAATAACCTCAAAAAAAATGAAAAACTGTAGGAAATTGCAAAATCGTTATTTTTACTTCAGAAAAAAGATATTTTTATGGTTTAAATTTAATAGTAATCTAACAATTATTATTAAAGTCAGAGTAAAATAGATTAATGATTAGTGAATAAGACTATAACCTGAAAAAAGGAGAGTATGTGCAGAATAATGACTCTTTTTCGAAAAAAACTGTCTTTGCCCCAAATCTTAAGCGGTTTTTATGTTTTCTTATTAAAATACTTGTAAGGCAGTAGGTATAACCGAGTTTTTGTGGTTTCGTTAATTACAATTCAACGTGACCTAAAGAATTTGTAATTAACTGGTATCAATTAACTAAAAACAGTAAACATTATTGTCAATAAATTTTATATTATTAACTTTCGAATTTTCAGAAATTACAAATCCTTCAGGTCATGGTTAATTGTTATTAACAAAACCGCAAAAACTCTGTTATACCTACTGCCTTACAAGTATATTAATATAAAAACATAAAAATCGCTTGAGATTTGGGGCAAAGACAGTTTTCTTCGTAAAAAAGTCATTATTTTCAAAATTTTTCTTTTTCGTAGGTTATAATAACATTTACTATTGATTAGTCTGTTTGACTCTAGCTAGAATAGTGATTGTTAGATTAGTTTTTAATTCGAACCATTGACATCTTTTTTCTAAAGAAAAAAGCAGGATTTTGCAATTTCCTATAGGTTATCATCTTTTTAAGGTTATGTTGGACGTGAATAAAAAAATTTGCTTCGATACAGTAAAGCCCATGCTCTTACGAGTATTTAAAAAAAAAATTTGCTAAAATCGGCTAAGTTTTGTAGTGAAGGCAGATTTTTTTCTACCGAAAGGGCTTTTTTCCCACTGTGCGAAGTCCCCGTGCGCCAGAGAAAAGAGAATGACATTTTCCTACCTCGGGCGTTTTTACTGGTTCCTGCACCCTCGGTAGGAAAAATAGCATCCGCTACTAATGCGCATCCTGCCAGGGTGATCTCAAAAGTCCCTCGAGCCCAGGGATCGCCCTGGAGAAATGCACAATATTGTCGAAAACTACTATGACACCTACAGTGCAATATGACGTAATATGTTTGACTCTATGTTGACTTGGCAGTGATTTATTTATTTTAAAAGTGCAAAGTATTATTATTTTTTTCAAAATAAAATAAAACAAGTGTAAAGTTTTTAAAATAAATTCCATAATCTTGACTCTTTTAAAAGATTTGAATTGTGTCTATATTGTAATGATAAAAACTTATTGGAAACATTATTTCTTATCAAACGTATTACATTTGTAAAGCATAGTTTACCCAATTTACTCTTGTGACGCAAGAAACACGTCAGAGCCATACTTTATAGGAAGGTTATGTTAGATCTGAGCATTAAAAAAACTAAGGTCGCAACTAAACACTTTTTATCATCAACAATTATTACACTATTAAGGTTAGACTGAAGATATTTGAAAGACTGAAATGTTCTTATATGCTAAGCTTTCTTCGTTCCGATGTTTTTGTTTGCTTATACTACGATAAATTCAACTGGTTTCATTTTTCCATACCTGGAATCACCATTAATCTTTTCATAGATTTGGCCTCACCTTCAAGAAATTTTATAGTGGGCTTATTCACTGTTTACAATCTGGATTTAAAGCAAACCCAAAATATTATTTAATAACAACTTGCAGATTGACCAATTTTTCACAAAAATTTGCAACCCTAAAAGCATAGCTCAATTCACAATTAATCTATTTGTCTTGATGGAAAACATGTACAGTGCATCAGCAGGTATAAATATAAGTATAAAAAGCTTACTTGTTCTCGTTGCAAAAAAAGAAGAGAGCCGTTGTATAGTAAACGTATTAAATCCAAATATCGTTTCCGCCCAAGGTACCTGCAATAATAATATTTTATGTAAGTGCATCTGAAATCATCTATATTTTATACCTTTATCATAGCTGATTGTGGTTTTTATATGATCTTACTCCTCAATTATCTGACTAGCCATCATTTTCTAATCTGATGCATGCTAATGTTTCGAAAAAAGTGACGTTGTTTTCTGTTAGTTGTCAGAGTTAAAATCAGACTCAAGACAAATCATTAATCTTTAATTCTTCAATATTTGTTTAAATCATTATCAGTTGCATTGCTTGTGTGGTACTTACATCAAGGATAGCTGTTAAGCAGCAAACATTTAGCTTCTGAAATTCTTATAAAGTAAATTTTTGTTCGACAGTCAGTTTTTGTCGACCATTTATATTGCTTCTCATGTGATGGCTTTTACTACAAGTACTTATAAAATAACTTTATATATCGTGAAAATGGTTGAAATAATATAATTTTTTGTAACATGAAACAAAAACTTACACGTACATTTATATTTTGACTTTATCATTAGACCAAAGCTTCTAGTCTAATCTTTTTTAACATAATTTCCATTGTATTCATAAGTTTTTATGTTATACGTTTAATTGTAAAACATTATATCGTTATCTTCTAACAGTTGGTCATTTTTTGCATACACAAAAATATTCCAGTAAAATAACGGAAAAGAAAGTTGGAAGATCTATAAATAAACTAGCAAGTATTTTATTAATTTGAAAACATGGATCACGTAGTGTCACCTTCATGCAATTAGTGATTTATAGAAGACTAATTTACTGGAATACATCATTATTATACGATAAAATGAATCATATTAGCTGGTTCTAATTACGAGATGATAATGTAAATATTTGGGGTACTTATCAAAAATCGTTATGAGTAGGGTGTCACTCAAAACTGTTCATAACATTATTATTGTCATTATTATATTTTATTATCGTTGTTACTATACATACTATTAAGCTCTCATATTAGAAAAGTTATCGTAATATTTCGTTGATAAGGAAATTATTCTAAACATTGTATCACTTTTACTGTATTACTATAAATATTATGTTCAAATGTACCAAGGCCTAGCTTTTTGTCAAACTTATTGACGAATATGATGTGTATATCTATTGTGTATATATATGTATATAATTATTTTGTTCGTTAATACTATTGTTTGTACCTCAGACAACGCTGACAACCTTATTTACACGTTTAATACAAGAATATTCGTATTGGAAGTGCGTGAACCCAAACTAATTTTTGAGATTTACGTGTAAAACTGAAAAAACTTTGAATATTTTGTATCTCAAAAACTCTGTATGAATTTTGATTCTTGATAAACATACAGCTCGTTCGCCTGGTATCTACTCTAAAATAATCCCATCCCGGTAGTATTTACTACTACCTTACCTCGCCTACGGCTCGTGCCACAAACTTTTCAGTCCGTAAACAAAAGTCTTTCCAACCTTTTACGGAAACTACATTTCCTACCTTATCAATAAAATCAACTTAATTTCATACCCTTAAGATTTATTATTCATTATTAATTAAATAACTAGCTATTTAATCAGAAAATGAAGAGTTAACGCACATTCGTAATAATGAAAAGAATAATTCTATTTCAAATTTGACAAGATTAATTAAGAATGCGAGGCAAAAATGAAAAATCAGATGTCAGACTAACGAGACGTGATCTGATTTTTCGTTTTTCTTCTTCAAATTAAAATCAATCTTGTCCAAATCAAGCTATATTTATTCTTTAGATAGTCAATATTGTGCTACATTATCAACCTCTAAAGTATTGAGGTACCCGCCAGCTGCATGAGGTTTGAGGGAATAGCCAAATCTATCCAAGCGCTCATTGTGAGAAAACAAACCGACCCCCCTCCCCCCCAGCAATTGAAAAAGCATTTATTTGTATGCAAAATAAGAATAAAATACTATCAAATTGAAATGTTCCTGATCTTAAAAATTTGTCTTCAACGGTAGTTTAGACTGATATATATTAAGCAAAACAATTTTGTTTATGAACGCAATTTTATTATTATGCACGAAGTAATTAAAAATCACAACTTATGTTAACATAGCTAAAGTGTTACTACATACGTTTACCGAGAAAGCCCTTAATGACATGTACTTGGCGAATGTCAATGAAAGAACAGCAGAAAAAGTAACAAATCATGCTTTTCACTGAGAAAAAAGTCAGGCGATTTCTGATGTGCTCGCATAGGGGTACGGCAGAGCTGCAACATACAGTGTCTATCCAGCGGATACTCCGGAAGTATCATGATGTTTTAGAATGCGTGACGTTGGACGCAGAGCAGTGTACACAGTGTACTGAAGTTCTAATCACCGCTATTTTTTGATGTGCAACATCTAATGGCGCGGTACTGGAGTGAGGCCGACTCTTGGCTCGTCGGCTCAATCCACCTTAGCTCAGCGATTCCCTCTCTCCGCGCGCATACGCTCTCCTCAATACTTGTGCCCCTGTGAATTCGCAGTTCCCTCCGGCCACCCGCAAGTAACTGTAGACTTTAATCTCTCCTCTCACCTATACGCTCCACTTTGGTGGTATATGTCGGTGTATCCAAGCCATGCGCTACTTGTGTACGTCGGTGTACACACGCCCTACTTTACATGCGTACATAGATGTACGGGGTGTTGTTTTCAGCGAAGCGTTGAAATAAAAATTGTGAGTGTTTCCATTAGAATATTTTTACATCGGCGGATCAGCGGATACTTTAATACGGTTATGAAGGATCAATAATTTGGATACATTACCATTAATTTTAGTAGGATATTTTGATGTTAATTATGCTAGAGTCGATTCATTACCATAAATTAGATTCCTTAATTACATACCTGTGTAGCTCAAGCCTTGGGCTCCGGTGTAGTAGCTATACCGTGCGGTGTATACCGTGCTGTACACCTTGCGGTGCTGTCGCTATGCACCGCAGTAAGGCAGCAGTAGCGCCGAATGTGCGGTACACTCTGCTACTATGAGAGTCCAGTGTACCTACTACGGCGTGACAGTGCTCCTGCAGCTCTGATAGTACACAAGAAGGTATACACCACCTCCGGCGCGGCGCTGCTGCTGCACCGATATTTTTTCAGTGCAGGACGACAATTTTTGTGCAACAAAAGTACTTATTCTATTTCAACATCAAACTTGTAAGATTACAATAAAAATTACGGTCGTGAAAACTGAAATACACGCTGTATACTGCATGTGGTATCACTGATGTATGGTTCCCACACCTGATTTTGGGAGACAGGGGAAAGAAGAGAAATGTAAGAAAACTCACACCACCTATACGAAAGCGTTGGTGAGGCTTTGAAACCACTGCAGGACGGTCTAATAAATCCCACCACCTTAAAAGAGGAGAAGGAGGTGCCTGTGTAGCTCGCAAGGAGAGGGATCCTAATTTTTTCTAGAATATATATAAATTTTAGTACTCCACTAATCAGTGGTTTACGCACGTTCTCTGGTCCCGACTTTTAGAGGCTTTTTATCCTCCGGGAGCATATTGCCAACTGATTTTTGCAGAACAGTCGGGATTCACTTCAATACGCCCAGAGTGGTGTTCAGACTCGTGCGCCTGTGTGTGTGTCACTAGTCACGGAGAGACTGTTAGGAAGAAAGTAGGCAGAGAGAAAAATGTGGGGAACGCTCACAATCACTTATGCGAAAGCTGTCGATCGTAAAAGAGAGGAGTGAGTAAAAAAAATAAACCGCAGAGAGTACGAGAGAGAAAGAGCGCACTACACTTTTCCCGAGTGTCACCTGAGTAGACCGCGCACGCGTTTGGACACAACCAGCAGCTAATTAATGATGACCGCCGCACAGTGGGCTAGAATGCCAAAATTTGTCTCAAAATAAGATAACTCTTGACAGAAAACTCCGATTTCGACGTTTTTTTTTTTATTTTTCAGCGTTTGGACAGTAGAATAGAGGAAAATTAGTCCCCAGTCGTACCGTGACTCTGGGGGGGCGGTAAAAACCCCCGAGAGTCCCCCAAAAACAAAAGTAGAACATTATTTAAAAAAAAAACATCGTTCACTAAAAACGGATAAAAAATTTTCTATAGTAATCCAATGTCACATTACCTATAGTTCACTATGATTTTGAGCAATTCAAGATGGCGGCAGCAATATGGCAACCAAAATCAACGAAATTTTTCAAAATTTTCATTTTTTTTATAAA
>JAPYYV010004317.1:9053-31039 GCA_030522625.1 Copidosoma aretas
GTTTCGTAAATGTTACTAAGCCTCCTTACCGCAGGTACAGTGACGATAAACTCTCGAATGGTATTTCGATTATCGAAGCACTAAATCCGACCCCTGTATGTACGTATACTCCTGCCCCCCAGTCCCCCCACCCCCCTGCTATTTATCGTACATATATACCCATTGATCAGTACTGAGTACACCTAATTAAAAAAAAAAAAAATTTTATTAATTGCAAAGCATTGGCTAAGCAAAGTGTTGGTTCTAGTGTAAATGTATACCATGTGAAGTTCAGTGAACCGTACAATTCTATAATTGTGATTGTTCTAACGTTGAATAACATGCTTGTTAATTATTTGAAATAATTAAAATGAAAAGACATTCAGTTTGACATGTAATCTTGAAAAATTATCAAACAAATACATGCTTTTATAAAAAAATGTATTTCTTCGAACCTCGTTTTTAAAATCGTTAAGACACAAATAAACAAGACTCATTTGTTCTATTGCGATCGCTTCTTGTATCGTGCTTCTGGCTGTGTTGCTTAATATGGTGGATCAAATAAGAAATGTAATTTCAACATCGTCATCAAATAGTTTGTAAATTATGATAACAGCGTAATTATAGCATGAAAATAATTTTTTTTTTTTTGCTACAGTTCAAGGACTTTCTTCTTTTGTACAACCAAATTTCAGATACATGTTTCAATAGATGTACCAACTCTTTTCTTACAAGAGAATGTGAACCAGATGAGGTAATAACTTCATCTAATTCATTAATATAAAGCTTGAAATTTGATAGTGTGTAATGTTTTAGGAAAAGTGTGTGGAAAAATGCACTAGTAAGTTCATTTTAATGAATCACAGAGTGATGGAAACTTTTATGGAAGTACAGGCTGTAATAGTTCAGAAACGGATGGAGGAACTTAGTGCTGGCCAGGCAGCACTGGAAGCCAAAAATCAGGAACAGCAGGCAAATGAAAACACGCAAGTTGCAAAATGACTATGTGCCCACACTGTTATTAATGACATGGAAATAATAACATTGTTACCTACATTAGCTTATTAATCGATCGAATATTTCATCAACAAAGAAATAGTGCTGGATTAGTTTATAAATCGAGTACAAAGTCGTGTAAATAAAATCACTTTAATCTGTTGAAATTCAATAAATACTCGTGAATAAAAAGTAATGGTTCCAACGACAATCTGTTTACTCAAGTTTATTGTTAACACACTAAAACTCTCACTCTTTCGGAACAACCACCAGATTGACGGAACATTCTACAAATTTAGGACAAGTGACGACGAGCAATGCGGTAGGAGGCGTCGAAGAAGCTGGAATGTCCAAAGAACTCGTGGTAAGTTGGCTCGTGGAACTTGTCCGCCATCGTGATGTAAACGGGCTCCCTGAAGTAGGTGCCAACCTCCCAATCCGGCACATTCTTCATCACCCTCCGTTCTTCGTCGCGGTTGACACGGCATTGCTTCAAGAACCTGTTATGTAATATCAGTATTTATGAATGAACAACAACAACAACGTAGAGTCCCGTATAGAGCACACTGCCTGGAACTTACGCCCGATCTCGCTCGGCCACCAGTAGTGGCATGATGACGTTACGTGCACTTCTCATTTCGACCTCTTCCTTCATGACTTCGCGGTAGTTTATGGTGTAAAGTTTGAAGCCAATGGCCGTGGCGGTGATGTACAGTCCCACAACGAGTTTGCCTGCAAAGGATGGTAGGTGAGTTCACAAAATTCGGGACCAGAATCGATTGACAGTCCATGTTAAAAGTAAAAACAGAGGGAAGGACTCACTGGTGAAGAAGGTCTTGAGCTTGATGCGCTGCCAAGTCATGGGATTGTAGCCACCAGGCGGTGGCATGTCCTGGGGCCCGGACTTGGGTGCCGACGCCATGGTCTCTTCTCGAGAGAGCTGCTCGACCTTTTTCTGCCCTCTACGACATAAAAAAACCACAAACTTGACGTTCCCCGAATCGCCCTTCGCTGGATTATAGTCAACCCGACTCGCGCGAGAGTCCCGAGAGAGAACAACGTGTATATATATATTATATATATGCACTATACGTGCATATATGTGAATTTTGTCTGGTCGTTGTAATAATAGCTAATATTGGTGGCAGGAGCAGCTGATTAAAGCTCGACTTCCATAATATATTTTTGGAATCCGGACAACTCCGGACAATTTTATACCGCTGCCCGCTGCGCCAATTCTGCGAGTGAAAGAGCACCTTTATTTTGAATTGTACATAAATATATATATATATATATACATATATATATATATAGACGCCACGACGACGACGACGGGGGGCGCGAACGTCAACTTGATTATTGTTGACTTACTGTTTCGGCGAGGGTCTCCGACTCCGACTCTCCATTACTCCAAGTGTATAAACTGCAAAGTGCCGATTAAGTTACAAGTATTTTGGAGTGCGTTTTGTTTTTGTTTCTCCGAGAATCGCTTGTAAGCAAGAGAGATAAGTGGTTCTTGCGACCTCACCCACAGCAGCACCATGAGCCGCAGAAGAGCTCACGAAGACGACGATGGATATGGTTAGTTTTTTTTTATTTAATTTTCTTTGCTGTTGATTATGTACCCTTGTCATTGCTATACTTGCAACGAAACGAAAGACCGCGACGTGAACACAGGGACATAAATTCGTGTACCTTTCACTCATAAATGAACGATGTTTGCTCGCAGACCGGGTGTACCGGAAGCGCAGGCGGGTCTCTGAGAACCAGGAGATCGAGGACAGGCTCGAGTCGCTCATCCTCCGGGTGGGCG
This sequence comes from Copidosoma aretas, assembly GCA_030522625.1. NCBI lineage: Eukaryota > Metazoa > Arthropoda > Insecta > Hymenoptera > Encyrtidae > Copidosoma > Copidosoma aretas. The sequence continues at coordinate 11,842 of JAPYYV010004317.1, forward strand.
AAAAGTCGACCTCGTCGCTCGAGAGCAACCTCGAGGGCCTGGCCTCTGTGCTCGAGGCCGACCTGGGCCTCTTTCGGAGCAAGATTCTTCGCATACTGACCGACTGCGCCATAAAGATGCCGGAAAAGTGCACGATCTACACCACCCTGGTCGGCCTCCTCAACGCCAAGAACTTCAACTTCGGCGGCGAGTTCGTCGACTACATGGTCAAGAACTTCAAGGACGCCCTCAAGGCGGGAAAGTGGGAGGTGGCCAGGTACTCGCTGAGGTTCCTCGCCGATCTGGTCAACTGTCACGTGCTCTCGTGCGGCTCGCTCATGCAGCTGTTCGACAACATGCTCGAGGCCGCGAACGAGGACAGCGTGCCCCAGGTAAGGCGGGACTGGTTTGTCTACGCCGTCCTGTCGACGATGCCCTGGGTCGGCAGGGAGCTGTACGAGAAGAAGGAGCAGGAGCTCGACCATCTCATGGTCACCATCGAGGTCTTTCTGAACAAAAGGCACAAGAAACACCAGCCCGCGCTCAGGGTCTGGTCCAGCGACACGCCGCACCCGCAGGAGGAATACCTGGACTGTCTCTGGGCCCAGGTGCGCAAGCTGAGGCAAGACAATTGGGCCGAGAAGCACATCCCCAGACCCTATCTGGCCTTCGATTCCATACTCTGCGAGGCGCTGCAGCACAACTTGCCCGTGCTTATACCGGCGCCCCATACCGAGGCGTGCGTGTATCCGCTGCCGACCGTGGTCTTTCGCATGTTCGATTACACAGACTGTCCCGCCGAGGGGCCACTTTTGCCGGGGAGCCACGCCATCGAGAGGTACCTCATCGAGGAACACTTGCGCCAAATAATCGACAACTACTGCTTTGAAAGGAAAGACTGGTGAGCATGTTTTATGATTTTTCCAAGCTCACGAGTGATGAATATCAACGCCAGTTGTGTGATAACCGGGTAATGATGATTTGTTTTTTTTTTTTTGTGGTAAAGTGCCACTCAGCTCCTGAATTTTCCATACAAAAGCAAAATCCCGCTGGATTATTGCATAGTGGAAGTGATGTTTGGCGAGTTGTTCAGACTTCCCACGCCTAAGCACTTGGAAATAGGTTACGGATCGATTTTGATTGAACTTTGCAAGCTGCAACCGTCGTCGATGCCTCAAGTATGATGATATTGATGATATTTGTTGGCTCAAATGACCGAATAACAACATATTTTTGAATCTGTTTTTTCAGGTTCTTGCTCAAGCAACAGAGATATTGTTCCGACGCATAGACAGTTTGTCGACTGCTGCCTTTGATCGCTTTGTATGGTGGTTTGCTTATCACTTGAGTAACTTTCAATTCAGATGGTCTTGGGAAGATTGGGACTCCTGCTTGCTCCGTGATGCTGAACATCCTCGACCAAAGTTCATCCGTGAAGTACTATTGAAATCATTGAGGTAAATACAATTAATAAACATACCGAAATTAACACGGCTAACTTGTATTATGCCGTACTTTTGATTTGTAGATTATCATATCACCAAAGAATAGTAGACATGATGCCTGAAACTTATATAGACCTAATACCTGCTCCAGCGGAACCTATCTACAAATATGCTGCTGAGGGTGCCAGTATGTCAAACATTTTTATATGTTATTGTTTTTGATATTTTCTTGATGTTTTTTTTATTTTACTATGAATTTTTATGTCAGGTACACTTCCTGGTACTGCTATAGCCCATGAGCTTGTGGTATCAATCAGGCGCAAATGTACTGCGGAAGAAGCATTGAATGTTTTGAATGCCTTGCCGGGGCCAGGAGAAAACGAAGAAAATAGTTCTTTTAATCCATTGAAGATCGATGTATTTGTACAAACTTTATTGAATTTGGGCTCTAAAAGTTTCAGTCACAGTTTTGCAGCTATTGGAAAGTTTCATTATGTTTTTAAAGTATGTTTTTTAAATTTTTTCTTTACTTAGTTCTCACTATCTGTACAGTACGTATAGTATGCTTTTATTGTTTTTTTCGGAAGGTTCTTGCTGAAACTGAAGAAGCCCAGATTTGTATTTTAAGGAATATGTACGCTCTATGGAAAAACCATTATCAAATGATGGTGGTATTAACTGATAAACTTCTAAAAACGGGAATCATTGAATGTAGTGCTGTTGCCAACTGGATTTTCTCCAAAGAAATGGCCTCTGAATTCACAAAGTTAGTAAATTATTTATTATCAAAAATCAAAACAGACGAGGATTTCATTTTTAATGTGCATTGTAGACTTTACATTTGGGAAATTCTGCATCTTACAATACGAAAGAAAAATAAGCACGTCATTAAATTGACAAAGGAATTAACAGAGGCGAAAGAAAAATTAAGACGACTAGAAAATAAATCCGGTTCATCTTCTGACGATGAAGAAAAAAGTGATAGGCCATCAGAAGAAATGGTAGAGAGAATGGAAGAAAAACTAGAAGCAGCCCAAGCAGACCAAAAAAATTTATTTTTAATCATTTTCCAAGTAAGATGCATATAAAATATTTTTTGCAGAAAGATAAGTTAAGAATTCTATCGTGACGATTTATTTGTATTTTGTTTAGCGTTTTATAATGATTCTTTCTGAACATTTGGTGAAATGCGATGATGGCATTGACTACAACACACATTGGTACAAATGGACAATTGGAAGGCTTCAACAAGTTTTTCTCACGGTAAGATGCACAGATAAACATTTAAATTTATTTTTCTTCGGAAAAACGTTATTTATAATTAATTTTATCTTTTTTGTAGCATCATGAACAAGTTCAAAAGTACTCCTCAACATTGGAATCATTACTTTTTACTCCTGACTTGGATCCACACATTTTAGATGTATTCCATCAATTCGTATCTCTTCGCGCTTAATTAGTAGCTCTTTACTTCGTTTCCACCATAATTGAATTTTTTTTTTTTTTTTTTCAATCTTACTAGACAACTATTTACGGAGTACTCGAATCACGGCATTAAATTGAAGCAGTAAAAGTTGTTCATTCGCTTATTATGAAGATTTAAATGAAATAAAATACTGCAGATTTTGATGTACAAAGACAATTTGAAAATCTGTACTAGATTTTTAGTTTAATTGTATTGATGTGAATTTTTTATTTCAAAATATGAATTATTATCAATGTGACTAAGAAGTGGAACAATGAAAAAAAAATGGCGTTTTTAAATTCGAATTTGTGCGATATATTTAAGTTTTCATGTGCAAATGTATATTATGTGTATATACTTTTTTGTCACACTTTCTATCAGTGACATACAATAAATACTTTTTTTAAGTATAAAGAAAGAAAATTGTCTCAAAATCCACCTTCCGGTTCCTCTAAAGCCATTTCAGGCGGGGTCGTGAACAACGTCCTCCTGACAAAGGGTCGCTTTTCATTTCGGAACTCTGCATTACCTTTAATGTTTTTCTTATCAAACTGTTCCTTGTAATACGTTTTTACATTTCCATTGTACAGAGGATTTTTTGCTAGTTGCTATACAAAAATATACATGAAGGAGATACTGCGTAGAAAATGTATTTTTGTACATAAATCATTACCTGAATATCTATATTGGGATTTTCTATTTGGGGAATAAAGTCGTTGTTGCAAAAATTATCAATATACTCGGTAAAACAAGCAGACTCCGGCAAAGGTGGGTCACCAATAATTTTTTCTAGAGCATCTTTAGAAGCGCGCATCCGAAAATATTTCATCAACATTTCTCTCCTCTTTCCTGTTGCAATTCAAGTTACGTTATGTTAGATATTAGAGTATACAACATATGTAATAAAATTTTCTGTTACCAATTTTTCGATTTTCAACTTTGGGCAGTACAAAAATCTCTTGTGTTTCGGTACACCATACAGGTAAGTTAGGCACGTTATCGCTTAACTTAACCGTTGTTTTATGTTTTGAAATCGGATATGTTAATTCACAATCAATCACTTTTTTCACAGACATTTTTTACGTTTATTAGGTTAAAATTCTAACAGTGTTATATTCAAGACTTGAGTAAGGAACAACAGTTTCGTTTCCATGGAAACGTTTTAATAGCTTTTTCTTTCACATGGCAAAATAAAAATTATCTTTTTTCTGGAACCAACAATAAAAGATCACAACTAAAATCTTAATATAGCTTTAATGAAAAGCATAATCATAAATCGCATTGTTTTTGACAAATAAACATTTACATCTTTTTTATGCTTAAAATTTTTTCGGGTGTACGATTACAACGACATATTACGCACATATAAACTAATTTGTTGCGTTTAAGAAGTGTAATAATAAAGTGATATTTTTTTTTTCTGACATAATATTTTACTACGTAACATTACTTTCTTCAATAGGAGCATCTGTACATGATGTAGCCTCGTTGGAATTGTCATTTAAGAGCTCCTGTTTAATAACTGCTCCTTTAACTGCGTTGCTGTCTTCCTCCTGTTTAATACTAGTAAATGATGAAGTGTATGATGAGCCATTTCCAATTTCTTCTTTTTTTACTGTAACCTCTTGCTTTTTCTTTTCTCGCTTGGGTGTGTACTTAGGTGGTATATGTTCCCGTTCGTACATGAACGTCGCCCTGCGCTTTCGCTTCACTGGAGCACAAACTTTTTTGTACAATATTTTCATTTCCTTTATCCTACTTGTAGGTATCGCCCAGTCCATCTCACGTGAATTAATATCGGCACTTCTGGTTGGATCCAAAGAGGTTTGGTATTCTGGAATTTCTATGCCCAAATTTTTCATCACGCTTTCAATAACATTATCGAGCTTGCCATTTATGATGAGATCAGCTTTTTTATCCTAAAATAAAATTTTTTTTTTCTTAATTTTGAACTCAATTAATAATACGATTTATGTTTCAATAGTCATACTGACGTGCTTAGTAGGCTGTAAATTACATATAACTAATCTTCCACCATATTTTTTTGTGTAAAGAGGTAGGTTTCCACTAGGAATAATTTGTAAAGTCGTTCCCAGACACACACTTAAATCTGCAACGCTGTAATCATACATGATTGAATTTGTATTCTTTAGTTACGATTTATATCCATCACTACACACCTTGAATGAAGATCAGCTAAAGCAAGATCATTATCAGGTAAACTATGCTCCCAATCTAAAATTGTGTCGTGCATTTTTCCTCTGCATGGTCTGCCACCAATCTGCTCTGATCTACATACGGTTTCTAAACACTTTCTACCAACACTTTTAGTAGCAAAAGTACGAATAAATTGTCTAGAAAAATATTTATACATGAATAAATGAAATAATTGATTGATTCAAAGTGGTACGAGTAAAAGATATCAGTCTTCATACTTTCCACACTTATCACACTGCTCTGTAAACATATTCCCATGCATTTCTGCCAAATTTTGTCTTGGAATTCCAGAACGAAGATGCAACCCATCGATATTTTGACTGATGATAAATTTTACTTTCTCTGAAAAAGAAGCGTTGAGAAGTGATTTGAAATTAAATTGAATCGAGGTAAAAGTATAAACGGTTAACGTTACTAACTTGTATCGACAAGCTTTTTGAGAGCCATGTGTGCTTTTGTTGGTATTGCTTCATCGAAGTCAGTGCTCGAGTTAGGTTTCAAGCCTTTCTGTTCCAAGGTCCACACTCCATTTGGGCCACTGATAATTATAAAATTTATGAAAAAATTTTAAAAAATCAAAGAACAAACATGACTAATTGTGATGTAAAAAATACCGAAAGTCAGGAATCCCAGCTGAAGTACTGATTCCTGCACCTGTGTGGACAACAACATGCCTAGCTCCCTTTATCCAGTCTGCGAGTAACTCACATTTTAGCCTCAGAGTCTCATCGGTATCGAATTTCTGCAATTAATTTTATCACATACATCAATAACGCCCTTGCACCTTATTTCAATGTTCATGCGAATTGTAAAGAAATTGAGTGAAAAAAAATAAGGAATAAAAATCGCTCGAGTCACGCATGAAGAGAAAAAATTAATTTTAAGCATTCGTGTAGTACAATCAGACATTCATCAAATAGGAGAGAAACGAAAAGTGAAACCGAAACCCAACAAACGGCTGCACTGCAACCGGCAAAAGTATATGCAATTCCGCTAATGATCGAGAGCAGCAACTACTTACTTAAAACCTTTAAACAGTACTTAGCAGCTAAGTATGATAAGGAGCAAGAGTGCATGCAGTCGGATAATTATCACATTAAGCCAATGAACAAATTTTGGAGCTTGAAATCTTGGATCTTAATTAACAGTATAGGGTACTTATTCAGTATACGTATTGCACGATCTTAAGTAAGTATACAAAATATGAGTATGGATGCATATATAGAACGCGGAGTCAGCGGCTTGAGCGGCAGCTCTTTATATTATTGTACGTATTATATATTTAATTTCTGCAGCTGATCGACGTCAAGTATACGTGTGGCGCGCACAAAATGAAACAATAATAAAAGTATATCAGTATAAGCACAACTGCATAGACAGAGACGCAAGTGACGCCGTGTTTATTAATGCATGCATGCAAGCATAAGAATCTAAAATTTACCAGCATGGGTGCATAAAGAAAGTAAAGAATAAGTGTACTACTGTAGGTGAGGTGACGTTACAATCAGCTGATGGATTTATTTACACCGTTAAGTAATTTTTCTAATTTTCTATGCGCTTACCTCCTCGAGCCCGAGTACGCCTTTGTCCTCGTACGGCGAGAGTCCGTCGGCGTAGGTGCACGACATTTTGTCACCAAAACAGTGGCAGCGGAGATCTGCCTTGCTCTCCCCTGCTTCCTCTTCGTCCTTATACACCCTCGCACTTGCGAATCCAATATGTGTCGCGCTATCGCTACCAGCTTATAGTGTATAGAAGTAAGCATATACTCCGTGTGTGCTGCAAATGTTCAGTTAGTATATCTCTTTTTCTCTACTATCATGTATATGCTTTCAACTGATAGCCCGTGAATCCTTGATAGGTGTCAAGGTGTTCTGAGAATGTTCCGGGAAAACAATCATAAGCCCCGAACGAATCTATTGATTAGTATATACTCACTCCGTGATCAAGCTCATCGAGACAAGCAAAAAAGTTCTTCATCAAATAAAATTTCGATCCCATGCGTATACTTTCCAAGATATCACTTGTCAATTATAAATCGATTATATTACAGATCGAGCACACTTGAGAGTTTTTAAAATATTTTTTTTTAAACTTACTGATATTCATTCGACAATTTATCTTGTAAAGTATTTGTTTTGGATCGAAATTTGGTCAGGAAGGTTTTGAGGAACATTTTCGAAACAACCTCGGTCGGATGGTTCCGGCATATGACATGAAAACAAAAATTTTATCAGGACAAATGTGTGTCTTTGCACCGAAACCTGATATAGTAATCAGTGTTATACCTATAAATGAATCAGGATAATTTTATAACAGCATTATAGGTTCATACAAGTTTAAAGCAGTATTCTAAAGAAAAAATATTTCTTTCTGGTGTAACTGTGTGATTTATAATGTTTTATAGTTTTTTTTAATGTGTGCATCAAACCAACATGATATTTTATCATGTTGTATGAGTTTAATTATAGCACTGAATGATTTATCAGGAAGCATTGAATTATTACGATATAGAATATTGTATGGTGACATAACATGTTTATTATTTTCCAGGCATGTGAATACTAAAATATTTTACCTGTAAATATACGGTCAGCGAATTAATACACGTAACCGAAAATTCCAAATCTTTTCGAAGATGAGTTAAGATATCTGACTGGAAGTCAAATTTAATCTTTTTGAAAGTTCGATAAATATACACTTTTTTGAAAATTCAAATCGATTTTCAGACAATATTTTATTGAAATTCAAAATAATCATATGTAAGCATAAAAAATGTATTATTTGTGCCCTTTTTCGCGGTTTGCCTTTGACTAGACTTTACTATCTACACATGTGTCTTATGTGTTTTGATGTATTTAAATTCTTAATATTGATAGATTTTTAATTATTTTGAAAATTTATTTAATTTAACAATTAATGTTTGATGGTCACATGGTTATTGATCATCCAATCACATATTTGTAGAATCAGTGACAATTATTTACGAAAAAACGTAACTGAGAGTTGGAATCGAACCGGGGTCCACAGGTATATGAGTTCGACGTCTCACCACTGGGCTACGAGAACATTTGCTTCCGCAGGAAAAAAACTGATATAAATTGTGTAACAAGGATTTCCAAGATACGATCATGTTATAACATCATACAAAGACTAAAAATATGAAGATATCTGTGTCTATTTGCACCTGAAATATTCTATAAGACTTTATACGCTGAAATCACGAGAAAGTTCAAAGAAAATATAATCTATACAATGCTCATTGTTTGTGCATAGTGATTTGCTTGTAACATATGATACTATTGTATCAAAAATTTCCTTGTTTGAACTTATAGAACTTTTTTAAGAAAAACTTGTATGATAAAGTTAGCACTTAAAATTTCCTTACAATACAAACCAGTGTGAAGATTTCAAATAAATTTGTTGATAAACTATACATAATAGACCGAAATATACTTATATATAATGATATAAACAATTTTGGGGAATATTGTTATTTGAACTTATAATATTGTTATAGGGATATACAATAGGGGTATTTCTCTTTTAGTTTTATAACAAACATTTTTCCATTATATACACCGATACAAACCAAATATATAAAGTTTTACTGATAAAATATTATATTACAAAATTGTTATATTGTAAAAGGTCTGGTATTGGCCTTGTGGCAATTCTGAAATGCCAGTCGAGGGATTTGAGAACGTTTGGCCTAGAATATAAAGGACAACAGCATGAAATGATAGACGTACGTTAATGTTTAGACCAAACACCAAAACAAATCCAACATGTATCTATCATTTCCTCGATCATTTCATACTGTTGTCCTTTTCTATAATTTCAGGTCAAACGTTCTCAAGTTCCTCGACTGGCGCTGTTTCAGAATTGCGCTCGCGGCCAATACTAGAAGGGCAGCTAGCAGGTTCTCGTGGCCGATTCAGGTCCAGTTGAACACCCAAGTGATTTTGATGTATTTTTGCACGCAAAATCAGAATTTTTCGGGTGCTTTTTCGAAATCATCTGCGGAAAATTGTTATTAACAAATTTTGTTGACAATATGAACAATTAAAATTTTTTGCTAAAAAAATTTTTTTTCCGAATCCTCGACTCAATTTGAGAAAAAAAGGTTTCTTGTGATTTTTTTCCAACACCCGTCGTTTTCCCCCAAAAGTTCGTCAAGTTTCGAAGAACGCATTTTTTGCTGTTTTCAGCTGTACTATAAACAACTGATACTCAACCTTTTTACAACCAATAAGTGCTTAAAATATTTGTTGAATAGTGTACTTTGATATTACGTCAACATCTTCATAGCATATAAACTCGCGAGTTAATTGTAGTATTACGCATGTATAAGACACACCCCTCTTCCCAAACATTATATCTCACGCGACTTGTGAATTGTTTAATTTCCGAAAAAAATTTACAAGCAATGGGTAAAAATACCGTTTTTTTTTATTTGAAATGAACAAAACAGAATTTTCTGAAAATGTATTTAGGCCAGTGCCGATAGCTTTTTGGAAAAGAAAAATTTATAACAGGCAGGGACCAGCAGGAAAATGTAGTTGAGGTTGTAACTTAAAGAAACAAAATAATTTACCCTCGAAAATTGTGGAAATAGTGAAATGGGGATGCTATTTAGGGGGTAAAAACCATTTTTCGCGATTTTCGGCGAAACGTGACCCCCCCAGTGGAAAATGTTCAATACAAAAGTTGTAGATAAATAAAAAATCTAAAACTTTTGTATTTAATATTTTTCGAAATAACCTCAAATTCACCAAAAAAATGACAAAAAACCGATTTCTCAGTTTTTTTTTCTCGCGTGAAAATCATTTAATTTTTATGAAAATTAGTGAGAATATATCTTTTGTTGCGTTAAAGAAGCCTGGATTTTCATTTTTTTTTTAAGCGTATAAGTTCTTAGATATTAACATTTTTCGAAAAAATACCCTTATTTTGCATGAAAAACTTTATTGATGTTTTTGATATTTTGATGTTCTGTAGGTGCTCATTGTAACCGTTGAAATCTCTAGTTTTAAATGATCTGCACATGCTGACAGTTTATTTTTCATTAAATTTCTCAAAATTTAGAAAAACTGAAAAAACGACTTTCTGGTTCACTGAGTTTTCGATTTGTAAAATTATTATTAATTTCTTCAATTATTTCTTTGAATGAGGGATTAAATTTCAATGGCAGAAGTTACTGTAGTATAATATCAGGTAAATTAAATGGGTTTTAGTACAACAGGTGCCGTAAACCGTTCTGAAATTAAAAAAAAAAAATTAATTAATTTAAAAAAAATTTGCAGTAATGCATATACAAGTAATGAAAAAATTCGTTTTAATTCCCACATACAATTAATAACAAAACGCATTTATTAAATGTTTCAGTGTACACGTCCATGTTGCCGTTATAAAAATATTATTAAACTTCAAAATCATAAGAAATATATAATTGTTAAGTATTTTAACTAAATTTTGACTTCTTTCGTTTTGGTTTGTTTTCATCATCTATCGATATTTGTAGTTCTATTGGCTCCTCAAAATCCTGTTCTTCAATGTCCTGTTCCTCATTTTCTATGTCACAACTCTTCCGCGGCTCCTCATCGATAATCTCTTCTGAGTCGCTCACATCAGGGGCCAAAGTGTGAATTGCCGGATCATTAATAATTGATGATTCAAATTTTAAAACTTCTTTGTAAGGAGCAGCTAATTCTAAGTTAGATAATGAATCAATTAACCCTTTGGATGCATATTTTTTGTGAATCATGGACGACAAACCAAGAAGAATCGGCGATGAAAAAGATCGTGGCCTAGCTGATGTTACGATGCAGTGAGACAATGTAGCAATTTTTTTATCATATTTAATTTGATTATTTGTAGTTTTCTCTTTATGTCTTTTGATGACAATATTTAAAAAAGCGTGCAATAGTTTAGGCACATCACGAAAAATATTTTCTTGTTTTAAGTCCGGAATTTCATAATGATCGTTAACGAAAAGTTTCGATCTAATTTATTCTAAACAAAGGTTAGCAGCCATCTCGACAATTCTAAGAGCCTCATCTGCAGGATTTTTAAATCTCTTGTCATACCAATCCTCAGCAAGTTTTTCAGTTATATTCGTTTTATATAAAATAATGAGGTTGGTATTTAAAGAGTGACATTATTTCATTTAAATAACAGTCAAAAATCGGTTTTTTGTCATTTCCTTGGTCAATTTGAGGTTATGTCGAAAAATGTTGAATACAAAAGTTTTATATTTTTTATTTATCTACAACTTTTGTATTGAACATTTTCCACTGGGGGGTAACGTTCACCGCAAATCGCGAAAAATGGTTTTTACCCCTAAATAGCATCCCCATTTCACTATTTCCAAAATTTTCGAGTTTAAATTATTTGTTTTCTTTAAGTTACAACCTCAACTACATTTTCCTGTTGGTCCCTGCCTGTTAATAATTTTTTTTTTTTTTGATGTTATAATCCGTATCGGCACTACCCTAATTTGAACGTAAACTGAAGGTTACCTATAGCTAAATAATATTTTTGCACTCATCTTATATGTAAATATAATTCAGGTTCAGGGCCAAATTCACAAGAAAGGATATGATCGTCGGAATTCGAGTTCGGAAGTTCAAGTTATAATGTTAATCGGATCAAAATTTTCAAACTTATGAAATCTAATTAGGGTCGCCCGTGACTCGATTTTCCCCATATCGGCGTTTTAACATTTTTGGGTTCATTGATATTTGATCGAGTACTTAAGGTTGATTAACAAGAAAAATTACTCGAATGAAGAATTTTAGGGGTACTTTTCGTCATCCTCTACTCAAAAAAATTAGGGTTTTTTTAAAATCAAATGATAGTTCCTTAGGAGTAGAGTGATGTGCAACATTAATGTTGGCAGAGTAGAGAAATTATTCAAAAGAGGTAAAAAAACCGTAAAACATGTGGCAAAATCTATTTCAAAACAGTACTTTTACATGGTATTTTTATTATTAATATTTTTTCTAGTGTTTAGAATGAAAATACATCATTTAAAAAAAATGTCTGTGTGTGTGTCTGCTTAAGTGTGTCTTAATGGCTAGTGTCAATATGTCTTTCGGAAGAATTCTTCCAAGAACCCTCAAACCGATTTTGATGATCCAGGGCTTAAAATGTTTAGTTTCATACCCTCATAGGGGCTCGGAAAAAAGTTCGAGTTCCATATATTCCTAAGGTTGTTATACCGATTTTTGTTGTCCAAAAAGCGGGTTTTCGCTATTTTCGGAGTTAAAAAATCGAACTTCTAGCTTCTAAAAAATGATATCTCATAGAATTTTAATAATTTTATTTTCCATTTTTAATTATCTTCCTACGTAGCCATCGTAAATAGTTTTATCGCATATCTTGTAGAAATATCTTTATTTTTTATTTTGAATCCTCTTCGTGAGTTATTATGTTTCTTTTTTATTATTTATTTTTATGATAGCCCTTTTGAAATCTAGTCGAAAAAAAATTTGCCGTGTACGAAGGATGGAAAAAAGGCCAAAGTGTCATTACCGTAATGCGAAGCAGTATTTTCCAATAGTTTGAACCTTCTATAGCACCCTTTATAGTCGTTAGTAGTGATCTTATACTGAGTGATCAGCCAATGCTTACCTTGGATAACCAAATGATTTTGACACAATTTAAACCATCGACTAATTAGCATCGATGCGTCATATTTTTGATCATTTGTTATAAGATCTACTAACTATACCTAATTTTAACCTCCATACTATGCTTGTAATGATGTTTTGAGTCGATGGTTTGAATTGTGTCAAAATCATCTGGTTATCTAAGGTAAGCATTGGCTGATCACTCAGTATAAGATCACTAGTCGTTAGGGACGATACAAAAATTTGAAAGTTTACGAGGCGTTCCTAAGGTAAATCCTAGTTTTGACACTTTTTAATTGCACGAGACAAATGATTAAGTTGGGCCAATTGGTCCATTCTTTGACATTTAGATTTTACCATTTTGTATAGTAAAGCAAACAAGCATATCGACCAATTTTTTTCAACTAGAAATTCGAATGCACTTAGTTTTATGTACTCATCGTGCATATAGAGATCTGCTGACTAAAATAAACAGTTATTACCGTGATGCCCCTATAATCTTAAAGGTATTTTAAATTATCAATAAGGTGACTATAGTGTACCACGGTTTTTTGTATGCATAAGTACCAAACTAAATTTCGTTGTAAAATTCCTTTTCATAATAGTGTGTGGAAAAACAGTGTAGAAAAATTTTTCCACACCAAAATAAAATGTTGTGTATAACAAGATGATGAAAAATTTTATGATCAAATTTAAAGTTTAAAATAATGTTAGTACAGTGATTTATGAACAGAAAATTTTTTTCTCGGTGTAATAGTATCTCGAGTGAGTTATTAGAGTTCTACAGAGAATAGTTTGTCCCACAGTAAAGTTTTGTAAGTGTATTTGTAACAGTTTAGTAATACAAAACCTTTTTATTTTATTTTCTCGTAACAGTAATCCGATTTCAGAAATTTGCTCGTCTTCCAGTATCCATATGTATACATAGCCAACAAGAGTCGAACGTAAAGTGTAAGTATTATTAATTAAGGAGTAAAAATAATCAATTAGGTATCTGGAATTACTTGGAGCATTAATCAATTTTCCCCACACATATCATGAAAAATGTGACGATTCTCGCACTCGTGTAATTGACTTGCACTCGTGTCCGATGCCGGTAACTCGTGCCGTTTTAACTGCCCAGTAACTGGCACTCGTTCCCGGCAACGCCGGCCACTCGTGCAAGTCAATCACTATTCGTGCGGGAAATCGTCTTTTTCTTACCATGGGCCCAAAGTGCAGCAGAGCCTTTTCGCCCTCAGGCCGCACTTTGGGCCCTTGAAACCATTTTGCGCCCACGGGCAGAAAAATTTTTGGCCCTGCGGGCCCAAAGTGTGCCAACGGGCGCAAAATTGCACTTTGCGCCCTCGGCAAGAAAAATATCTCGGGCACAAAAATAAAACAAGCGCGCCCTTCGGGCGCTCATGTTTGTACTTTGTGCCCTAGTGGCGTAATATACTATTCCGCACTTGTTGCGTAAATAACTAATTTGGGGGTTCGGAATTGCCAAAAAAGTACCATTACGGTAATGACAGGCCAGCAATGCTTTTTTGGAGTTTTTTAAAAATCCTATATAAACTAACATTTGTTTTCTAAAAATGACAATAAAGCCGGAACCAAAGTTTTCGGCTAGTTAAGACCTCACATGACAGACAAAATAATGGAAGTATTCTAAACACGAAATTTTGAAAATCCTATTACACACACTAATAATATATCGTTTTTGACTCATGCATATAAATATTATGTAGTCAATTTACTGACTTTACTGCGTGTACATTATTATTATTGTGTTACTTGTATCGCTTATTATATTATATAATTATATTATTTATATGTATACATATATTATAAAAAACTACTCTATTTAAGTTTCAAGTGTAAGATAAGTCTACTCACGAAACATAATCTTCTTATCTCTTATTCTGTTGCTGATCGCTTACCGCTCAGTATGATACATCTTTACTCGATGAATGACTTGTTCACGCTGTAAACAAAACATGGGATGAGCTACGCAGCTCGCTGATGTGCAATGAACTGCGCAAGAAAATGCGCGCCGATTGTGCAATGAACATTCCACGTAGCATTCTCTGAACTTCATAGTCAGAACGACGCAATCTATACCACGCAATGAGCTGCACAGCTCACCAGATACTTTGTTTACCGTATGATCTATAGTCATTCGTCGAGTAAACACGTATTATACTGAGCACTTGAGCAGTGGCTTGGCAATCAACAACAGGGTAAGAAATAAGGAGATTATGATTCGTGAGTAGACTCATCTTTCACTAATTTTTTGTAAGAGCATTTACATTTAGTCAGAAGAATAAAACGAATCCTGATAAACATGAAAGCGTTCTGACTTCTTCTAGAAGAAACTAAATCAAAAGAAATCAATGTTTAAAATTGAATAATTATTGATTCAAAAATTTATGAAGCACGATAATTTTCTGCTGTATTACACGATACTTAGAACAAAGTAAGACGATTTTAGAAGCCTTGCAAAAAAGCTGAACTTTCACATATTTTCGACGAAGCATGTAACTTGTGGTTTTTCGTAAGATTCTGCGCGAGGTATATTTTTTATCTGTAAGTACCTATATTCATATGTGACTGAGGCGGCGGCGAATAAAACGCGCGCGGTGGAGAGAAGAGACGCAGCCATCAAAAAGGGCAACAAAAGCGCGACGGCCTCTGGACGCAGACAGCCAACCGTACTATACACGTATAACATGATAACGCGCGAAATAGTGATAAAGCCAAGAGCCGAAGCGCGAGCTACACGCACTGCACGACAAAAAGAGACTGTTGGTACATTAACACCGCTCGTCTATTCTCTATGCATCAAAAATCATATTGAATTACCACAGAAAACTCGGAAATCTCTGCATTGTTAGAAATATAAGTATTTTATAGAATCCATGCGATCTTCTTTTTCCAAAGATCATCTCTTCTCACTTATCCGTTAATAGCTTATACACTCACACCTGCTCCCACACTCTCTTCAAGTTCTACTCTGTTTATGATTAATAATAATGTATGTTTTACACAATAATAGGGTACAATGGCACAATATACAAACGTAATTTTGTAGGTCGCAAATACAGTATACCGTATGTGGTTGATATTCCAGCGACTCAACTCTTTCTCCCTCCTCCAGTCCTTACATGTTATATATATATATACATAAAAATATATGTACATATATACCCATGCATACTGCCACCCACGCACCATCGGATGTATATACTGGGTGATCTGAAAGTATTCCGGGAAAACTAGGATATGCAATTTTCAGCTGAACAAGACAAACAAAAAGTTCCTTACCAAATTTTGATTAAATGCGTACTCATCGAGATATAATTTTCATTGAACATCAATGAAGCAGCTTAGAGAAAATACTTAAAAAACTCACCATCCCTCTTTTCTGTACTGAGCAAATTCATTGATTCTTTATCGACAATATATATTGTAACGTACGCATCGTATCGAATTCGGTTCAAAACTTTTTTCTTCATCTTCGCAAGATCGATTTCTTGTCATACAGTTTACCCGGAACACCCGGTATACTTGCAAACTATTTTAGCCCGCTTTTGTATATATATATAGCTGCACGGACAGATGCGCGCCCTCTACACGTTGCACTTCCGCTTAAGCTCTGTAATAGAACTACGTTGCTCATATGCTCTCTCCAGCAGCCCGGTAATATATAATAATTGGCGCACATATTTTCCGAATATCCACGGGCCGCGCGCGCCCTCAACCCTCAACCCCTTCTTTCCCGCTGCAGCTGTTTTAAAATATATGTAATCCATCGGAGGGAGGGGGATAACCGCCGCCTCCTACCAGCCCATATACCGACCATCATACATTTTAATCCGATTCCTATTATATATACTTATACTCCGACGATCGGCTGCAGCAGCACTGCACACCATAAGTATACATATACGTAATATCAACGCACCCCCTGCACTGCCCTATATTATTATCATTATTATTATTATCAAGCGCGCGAAATTCGTATCCTGAGCCGTCACCAGATTACTACTATACTATATATTTCATGCGAGATACGTCATGCATACATTATAAATTTAGCGATATTGCGGGTAAAACGAGCTGACAACACACGCGTAAAATATTATATATGTGTATGTATATATAATACGTGTTGAGTTGCGGTTGATGCGATCCGCGCTTTGTCGCGGTGCCAGAGGTACTACTGCCGAGCTACTCCTTTGTGCGTGATGGGAGATGGGAGATCTCTCTCTCTCGCGAGGGTGGCCTCACCCCCCCCCCCTCCCTCTGCCCCCTCCCAAAGGGACTAGACGCCATAGGGCCAAAAGCGACGAGAGCGAGCGTATCCACCCGCACTATCTCTCTATGCCATGTATTATATACCATGCTACATATTGCACACGTGTGTACCTACGTATACATGTATACGCGATGCGCGAAACGAGAGCCGCTCTCTTTTTCTCTCTCCT
The DNA here is from genome assembly GCA_030522625.1 of Copidosoma aretas. Classification (NCBI taxonomy): domain Eukaryota; kingdom Metazoa; phylum Arthropoda; class Insecta; order Hymenoptera; family Encyrtidae; genus Copidosoma; species Copidosoma aretas. The sequence goes on from JAPYYV010004317.1 coordinate 29,051, forward strand.
TTCCTCCTCCCTCGCTATAATATATATCGTACATATATATGTATATATATATATATATATACTCTGCAAGAGCTCGACTCTATGTCTGTGTGTATATATGATTCCGCACGCGTGGTATAAAGTATAGATATCACATATCACATATCACACGCACGCGAGTACGCAGTACGCACACTGCATGGCGGTAGGGTATAGGTGCAGGTATCCTAGCACAAGCTAGTGCGGCTTATCGATTTTCGCGCGAAACTACACGGGGCTAGAGCAGCGGTGAGAGCTGCCCCCTAAGCCGCCGCGCTCAAGTATACATGCAGGGGTGTATAGGTGGGATATGATGATGGTGGTGCAGCCGCGGGCAGCGTATAAGTAAGGGTATTGTAGCGCGCGAATGCGAATATCGCGGGGGGGCGTGCAGGGCGATGGGAGAGGGGGATGCAAACCCGAGGGGAGGAATAGCTAAGAGCCGTTATATATGTTGCGGGGGCGGGAGACGGGGGAGTAGTGAGCTTCAGGGGGGAGCAGCGGAGCTATAATATATACGGCAAAGGACTTTTCACGCTCACGCGTGTGAAAGGGGGGGGGGGGGCGGCGCGCGGAAATTGCCCCCCCCCCCGCAGGACTGGATTGGTCGCCTGCGAATTTTACCCGCGCGTTGCTGCACTTCCCCCCCCCCCCGCTCACCCCTTCCCCCCCCCCCCGCTCACCCCCTTGCAATAGCTCATGCGGCTCACATCTATACTTATATATACTGTATATTATATACTTCTTTCCGAGCTTCTTTCGTGCTGTACTGCAATATTTTTACGCAAACAGTCAGGCATGACTAGATCTGCCTTCGAGGAAATCAATGGCCCTTGCGTGCGCTTTCCAGAGCACTTGCAAGCTTGAGTAGTTCGTCTGGCCCGTGTTGTGGGTTGCACACTAGCCGTAGCTTGATTCGTTAAGCGCGAAGTTTGAAATCCTATATCGGAGAGGTTGTGGTGTAAAAACAGTCAATAGAAATTTAAACATCTTTCCTATTGGCTGTTTCTGTACCATAACCTCTCTGATTAGAGGATTTCAAACCTCGCGCTTAACGAATTAAGCTACGGCTAGTGTACGTAACCACAGCTATATGAGCTTGTCGGAAGAAGAGTAGTCAAGTACAGACCTAAGTAGCAGCTAGTAGCATGTAGTCGGCAAGCTTGGAATGCTCGGATCTGCCGAGGACGCGAGCAAGTTCATGAGCCTGCAGCAGCTCTTATCGCTGAGGAACGGAGCGCGGAAGGGCCAAAGCTGCAGTAGCGCTTTTGAAGCATGCTCGCGGACGCGCGCTTTGTTGCTATAAGGATGATTAATGTACAAGCTCTACCTCTAAGGGGGCAGCAGGGCAAGCAGTCTCAACCACTCACGTTTCAAGAGCTTTAAGATACAATGTTCGTGATTGGTTGAGACTGCTTGCCCTGCTGTCCCCTTAGCGGTAGAGCTTCCACATTAATCTTACTCATATGTTGGTGAGAACTCTACGTTGTATATGTACACTTGGATCCTTGGTTGCTCGAGTGGGCGGATCATTCTACAGCAAGTTCATTAAATTCCAGACCCAGCCAGTTGAAACGGCATATTCGTTTTTTTTTGGCCGAATTTTTGTGATCATTCAAAAATTTTTGCAAATATTGTAAATGTTGTAATATTCCCGCAATCCATGGTTTGAGACAGAACCAACAGAATTAATTACGTCAGCGGAGAATGGAGTACGATTCTACGGTGTTGTTACTACATTTTGGAAATTCTAACTTCTGAGGTGCATATAGAAAAAATGTTTTATTCTTCTCATGCTTCGATGTTCAAAGCCTACCGATGCGAGGCCTTTTTTTATGAACTTGAGAAATATTAATAGATAGGGGTAAGTGCGGGTATTGTTGTGCTTGTACCAATTATTGCGGAACTCTCAAATAGTGCCTATATTTTAATTCAAGTGATTAGTTATAGAGAATAAATACTTGCAATCAT
>JAPYYV010004318.1:0-19048 GCA_030522625.1 Copidosoma aretas
GGTTTTTTTTTTTTGGTCGATACCACTGATTTCCAAAGATACTTTATCATGAATTGGCCAATTATCGGAAACCAGCCGATGCTTGATCGATTGATTGCAAGACCTTCGTGTTCTTATGGGGAATCCGTAACTATCGCTCTCCCATTACAACCGATTTCATTATACGTACTGGGTCTTCACCGAAATGTTGCAGTTGACACTATTAAATTTTTACATGTTCACAACACATCGCATGGTAACACTGACAGGCGTTTGAAAAAACAAGGTATCACTCGTTCTACTAGCATGATTTTCAATAGAAAAATAAATGCACGAAGATCACAGGACGCGAAAGATCGTACGAGACAAATATTTGTCAGCCCAATATAATATATTTTATGCTAAAGTAGTTGATCGACTGTCGATTCGTCTCTTCCTAAAACGCCTGATCATACCGCTGTCGTGTACTGAATAAAAAAGTGAATCTCGATTTCACGCTACAAAAGCGTTATTTGAAAATGCTTGGACCATCGCGCGGGGTAATCGATCAAACTGATGTCCAAAAAATAAACAAACGAACGAACGCATCGATCCCGCGAAATCCCGTCCCAAGCATCGTCCCCCCGAACCCCATCGTCGCCGGAAACCCCAAAAACAGCCCCCCGAAATCCAAATCCGAGGTCAAGATCGTGCTGCTCCCTTCAGCCGAAACGCCCAAGCAGAGACCAAGGGGCGCCCCCGCGTCTCCGCGCCCCGACGTACGGACGAGACTTTCGCCACCCGCGAAACGCGGTACACGCGTACACGCAGAAGCTGCACGGAGAACCCATCGGCGGACCCACCGTCTCGGGATGAGAGTCGGCCGCGTAGACGCGCGCGCGCCAGAGCGCTCTCGATCATCCGTCGGGATTTTTATCCCTCCCCCTCGTCGCCGCGTCCTTGCGCGCGCGCGCGCACACTTTTTAAGGTCACTTGTTGCTTTTTGATCCGCGCGGAGGGGCCGAGCGGGAGGCTTCTTTTTCTCTCTGCCGCCCTCCCTCTTAGCTCCTCGCGCGGAGAGCGGGCGCAAGGGGGAGGACCTTCGCGTCCTCTTTCCGCCCTGCCGCACTTATTGCACCCCGAGCTTTTTCTCCTTCTTCTCCTCCTGCGCCGCTCGGCCCTCACTGGGGCAGCTTTTTCTCGTTTTACGATCCGCAGGAGACGCCGTGATTGAACGCGCAGCTGCTGATCGGCCCCGGGCTGGTTTTGTCGTCGTTCTCTCCTGTAAGTATAATAATACGTACATAAGCTGGCGTCCCCGAGGATTTTCTTTCCTTTTTTTTTTGTTGTCCTTTCAGCGGTCGCTCGTTCAAATGATGAGCCCCTGTTCGATCGGTCATTATTACTCATTCGTCGTATGTTTATTTCATGGCTTATTTTCTCAGCATCCCGTGTATTTTCGGAGGCGATGGGTCGGATTTTTCAACTCTCTTCTCCTTCATTTCCATCGGCTCGGATGTACGTTCGTTCGAAACTAAAAAGTCACTCAGTGGAATAAAAGTTTTTTTTTTTATTTTTTTTTTCCCAACGCGTGTAAAAATAATCATTGTCCCACTACCCCATAAAAGTTACCCCATCAGCGCCGAGAGAGAGAGCGAATAAAAATGATACGACTGTTACTGATAAATCACCTAAAAATACCTCATGTGCCAGGATAAGAGTGAATTGGACTGTATGAATAGGTGATCCCCTAGATTATAAGCTTTATCATATTACTTTTTCACTTTCTTACTTTTTTACTTTTTTGCGAAAATTTTACTTTAATTTACTTTGTTTTACTATTTGCGCTGTTACTATACATATTGAATACATTTTCCTACATTATTAAAGTACATGTATTGCATCATAAAGCGTTTACTCAAACTTAAATATCTGCAAACTATTTGAATCTAACTCGATATCTAGATTGCTTTAAAAATTAAAAATTTGTATCTACCCTGAATAATCTCTGTATTGACGTTTTTGTAATTTATACTTCCTTTATATTTTCTGTACACCGTAATTTACTTAAATATTGTAAAATCCTGCGCTATTTACTTAATAATTAATTTTATAAATTGTAAAAATTATTTTGTACATCCTCCGTAATCTACTTCAGGAGCCAGACGTGGTCGTACCACATGGCTTAATAAATGCTACTTACACTTATACTCATACGCGCAAAAACACGGATCTGAAAAATAAACAAACGACCGATTACGAATGGTCCATCGGGCGTACGTTTTGAAAAGCCACGCGCCCGAATTTTCACTTTGCTCCGAGCGTACATACGCCGAGTATCCGCGGATATCGCGATCCGCCGAAACAAAAATCCAAAAGAGGGCCTCGCCCGCCGCCGCGCGTATACAAAGGGCACAAGACCAATTGTACACCGCACCCATCCGCGGTCTCCTTGGCCCCGAAACAACGAGCTAATGCACTCCAAGAACTCGGACGCGCGAGAGCGAGCCCGGCATTTTTATTCCCCGATTTTAAGGTCACTTGTTGCCCGTTGTTTAGTTATGCCGGTATACGTGTACACGGCACCGCATCACGCGCGCCCACACACACCGGAGCGCGGCGCGCGGCATTGGACCGATGGGTGAACGCCCTGTCGATTTCATTTCCACCGCTGTGTGTATCGCTGCGCACCGCCACAGCAACGCGGACGGACGCACGGCTTTGCCGCCGACTTTTTGCGCGCCCTCCTTTTTTTCGTCCGCCCCCCTTTTGCGCGCGAGCGCGACCCGTCCAGATTTCGCCTGCTTGTTTTTGGTTTCTTTCGTCCCCCCTCCCCCCTACTTTTTGCCCGTTTTGCCACCGCTGTTTTTTCCCTTCGCGCGGCCGTCTCTTTTTCGCCGCACTGCTCACATTTGTTTGTCTCCTGATATCTTCTTTCTAATTCACTCGCACCCTTTCTCTCTCTTTTTCTCCGCCTCGCTTTCTCTCTTCCTCGTTTGTTTTGGAACGTTTGATTGCGGCTCCGGAGGGATTTTCGGGGCGGATCTGCGTATGGCCTCGCGCGGACCTAATATTGAGTTGAACTACTGCGATTCCCACGTTCGCGTGCGTATACGTGGCTGTCAGTAAGTATGCGGGATGTTGTTTCGTCATTTAACGTTGATATTTTTTTTTTAATTTTGGCATGTGTAATGTTGATAGAACATAAACATGCCTTTCACGACACCAGTTATTTGTCCTTCCGCAATGGATTGGATGGTTGAGGAACAATGTTGAAACCCTCAGCGGGTGCTCTGTTGTGTGGGGTTTTTCGAAACTCCAACTTATCGAGAGTGTGTACGAACCGAGTGTTATGGAGCTTTCGCTCGCAATTATGATCAACAAGTAATTATTCGAAAACTGAGCAAGAGGAGCCCGATTTCTACATTTTTTGGAAATAATCGTAATTCACAATTTCTGCTACCCAAGTTAATCAGTATAATTCGTTCGGGACTCGAGCGATGATATTGATGGACCAATTTTTACACCAATGCCCAACGTAAGTTTTTATAGGCGAAAAACTCGAAAATATTTAAAAAACTCTTCCGCCCTGTTTCGTTTGGTTCTTTATGACACTTTTGATGCTTTGCTTTCGTACGTATACGCGTAAAAACCCATCGCTACCTCCGTTAACGATCTCTAATTGACCAGCGCACATGTACACGCACTTTACAACCCATTCGGGTATCCATCAATTTCACTCGGCAGTTACAAACATTTTAAAGTAAAAAACCAACGAGAGCAAAAAAAAAAGTTACGAACATTTTCACTTTTCGAACTAATATGCACTTTGGCGCTCTGCAGGCCATTGATTGCAAACGCAGGGTGTGCGCAGAGTTCGCGAGAACGTAATGGTCCGCCATGAACGTGTACAACAGTAAACAGACCAGTAACCCTGCCCCAAGAATACCCCTTCGCTCCGCCGGCGGGCTAACTGCAAATAATTTTCCGCAAATCCCGAGCGCGCGTCGCCGCGAGCACCGGAAAACCTCCGCGAGCTCGGGCCGAACGGTGTACAGCTGGCCGCACGCGCCGGCTGAAATCGAATCGGTTCGATGCGAGCGAGGCACGGGACGGTTTTTTTGTTCCTTCGCGCCCCGGCACCGTCGCTCGCTGTAATCTCTCTCTCCCGCTTTTGTCGTCCAATCGAACGGGCGAACGTGTTCCGCCCTCGACGTTCCGGGTGTCACGTATGACCCCGTGTTTGTCAATGAAACGTTCATCGACGTATTTCGAGCTTCATGGACTCGGAATGGATTTTCATTAGCATCTTGCATCCACAACTGCACGGGTTTAGCTATAAGACGTGGACGCACTCATTCACGTAGATGAATAGAGCTGGAGACAGAGAGAGAGAGAGAGAGAGAGAGAGAGAGAGAGAGAGAGAGAGAGAGAGAGATACAGTCAAGAGGGTACACGTATAGGCACTGCACGGTTGATTTGCGAGCTTCGAGCAGCCATAGATCGAAGCTGCCGGACTTGGCTGGTCGCTATTGCGTAGCTACTGCGGACTCCCCAGAGCCAGTCCTTTCGGCTCTCCGGGAGCCCATGATCAGCGAGGACGCGTGTCTGCATAAATACCCCGGACTATTATCCTTGACTGATAAGCGTGTAACCCACTACTCCGACGGCAAGATGCATGACGCCGATACGTGCAGAGTGTACGCTCTCTGTCGTCTTATACACTAGCTTGGCCATCTGATTCCGCTACTCTTGACTATAAATTCTGTATTGTGTATGTATCTATTAGTGGACAGGGGAATCTTTGCAACGGATGTATTAACTAGATGAATCTCAATGAATGGGGGGCTAAATGTATACAAAATACAGTCGAATATATAACGGAACAAAAGGTGCCACGGCCAACTTGGTGTTGTTAATTGTTGAGGGATATATTTTATTTTCACTCGATTGATAGTACATGCATATAAATAAAGAGTATTGACTGCATATTGGAAATTGAAAGAAATAAACGGATTAGTAGGATTGTTGTTAATTGTTCGATGTGTATCAAACTAAGTAGAAACAGTCGAGTAAGGCAGGACGAGCCAATTTTGTATGCTCTATGTTGTTGAGCGTTATTTTTATTTGTGTAGACGGGTAATAAAGGTCGATCGAGGGCGCCTTTCTCTCTTCATACAACTATTGAACAGAAGTTGGAAAAGTGAGGAGAGCCACGGAGCCGTTGATTCGAATCACCCACAGACGTTTGGTCACGACGCATTTTTATTGAAAAGCGATTCTCATCGTTGTCTTGAACCTTTTTACCGATTTTTGTATAAAACAACAAGCGAACGTTCAGAGTCAGGAACGATACTTTTTGTAAAAACACTTGTCGAAAATAAAGCAATCAAAAAATATTAATATGTTGTGTCTGTGCGTAAGCACACGATCAGTTGAGAGCTAATGTAGGAGTAGAAATTAGAACTCCAACACCTTCATTTTGAGCAACGTTTCGTTGGTCCAAACGCCAACCTAATTAGGCTTACTGTATTCGAAAAACAGAAAATACAACACATGTACAACAATTATAAGGGCCATATAATACAACTACATTATAAATATCTGTATAAATAACCATACTATAAATATGATAACAGTAATTACGATAACGAACAAGTCTAGTAACATTTAAAAGAAATATTTGACAAAAGGTATGATAAATAGTTCGAATATTAATATTTTATAGAATCTATGCTCACAACAGTACTGTTACGAAGATCGCAGCAGACTGACGCGGTTACATTTGAAAACACAGCGGTAAGGTATGTAAATGGTAAAAGTTATCAGATCAAAATACGCACGAACGAATTATACATTTATACGCAGTTATCGTTACCCTACATTAGCTCTCAACTGATCGTGTACTTATGCACAGACACAACATATTCATATGAAATATGGAGAGCGGAACGTACCGTTCAAATACCACATACGTAGAATCAAAAAATAGTTCATGTTCTTCTAATGTACTCTTAAAGAAGTCGGGAACAAGTTTTTATGTTCGGTATTCTTCATCTCCTGGGAAATAGTGCAAGTAACACAAAAATTTTATTTTGATTTAATGTCCAACTTTTGCATTCGATCCGTCATTCTAAAATATTCAATACGAAAGTGACAACATCAAAGAAAAAAACTAAGCATTTTTTTAGAAAAGCATATGATTTTTTTGCCTAAAACTTTTGCATCGATCCCTCCGTCGAAAAATATCGATTTTTTCTGTTATGGTCAAAAACTGATTTTTTCTGCTTTAGCAAATTTTTTTTACCAACGTGCATCCAGATTTTAAAATTGAATATCAAAGCATTAAAGTGTGACATAAAAAATTTGTATCATCGAGATCTGCATCTTTGATACTTAAAGTGAATGTGTCAATAGACAAAGCGAGACAACTATTTTTTTTTGCGCTTAATCAGGTAAAAACTACTTGAGTAAATCTAAAAACAAAATTACCGACATAAAATCAACTTGGACCATACTAATGACATGTGGAAATCGTTTTTACACTCAAATGGTCACTTTACAAGTGGTTACAGTTTCTGCTCTGACAAAAGTGTAAGGGACGATATAATATATTGGTCATGCCTTAAAAGTGACATTATTGGCACCTTCTCAGTGAACCTATCTTTTACACTAATATAAGTAATCATAATTGATGAAGTGTGAATTGATGTCTGTTAGTAATCAGATAGTAAATAAAATTCCGACTGCGAATGTTTGTAGAAAGAGTAAAGCAAAAACAACAACAACAACAACAACGAAAACGGGAAAAATATCTGATTTTCATTGATTTAATAATTTTTAGTGCTACGTAATTAGATATTTTCCATCAAAAATGGTTTTCCGGTAATTTAAATTAAAAGCTTGGTAACATACTTAAATAGTTAAACGACCAATTTAAAAAAAAAAAAAAAGAAAAAAAAACTAAAACAAAAGGACATTTCAGTCATTGAGTGTTCGACACTTGGCCTAGAATAATATATAGGAGGAAAACCCATTCACGACACTTCCGGCGATGAGCAGGCTTAACTTGAAATCCAATGTAACAGATGGCCGCGTTAACTATAATGTAGCACGTAACTATATATCTGCACGCGTCACAAAACACGTGTGCCCTGAAGAAGACGGAAGGAACCGATCATGCCAATCAGAAAAGGAGAGCCCAAGCAGAACGACGACGAGTCATGATTATATACGCGCTCAAGCTGCGAATGCTTGTATGTTGAAATTCTTTGTGCGCTCGAAAACCAATAATCAGGAGAACTGTAGCGGGAAGAGAATTATGGGGTATGAGTGTAAAATTGTTTCGTGTACCTTTAGGGTTGTACGGATATTTGTTTTATTTTTCCCGTAATTATTATTTTAAATGAATTTTTGCACTTCTTTTTTTCTTAGAGGAATTTTGGAGGAGCAGTCCATTTTTTCTACGATCAGAGACTGAAATGAAAAAAATTGAGGACTAAAAGTACAGTTTTGAAGTAAGTATACTATTTGTTTATAATGTTTATGTGCACAAGATGATGTAGTTTACATAGTGTCTTGAAATTGCCAAATTAGTGTCCCCCAGCGGCTCAAGGCCGACAGTCCGATGAATTCAAAGTATCGTATTGCTCGACTTTTTATGAGCAATGGTGAGCTTTTAAATGCAGGTGAATGCGTCTCCAGGTGTTTGTTTTTTTGGGCATGCCATTCTTCTGATCAAAATGTAAATTTGTACGATTGCACCGAGAACAAAACCATCGCTCGTATCTCGTTCTTCGAAACGGATCTCAAACATCCAATGTCTCTCATAGTGCAAAGTAGAGTGTCCATTGTAAAGCTCCTCGCGGACCAAGAGTCCAGCCCTGCCGTCTCAGAAATCGGTGCAAACGAGGCGGTGGTGGTATGTATAAGTGTTGTACCCCGCACATGCACGGACTCAATCCAAACAAGTCCGCACAGTTTTGTGCGTCGAGAGATGGAAGTAGACCATAATACACGTATAACGCACGCGTCCGACGGATCGTTCAGAGACGGTCCCCCGGTCTCCGAGGCGCGGAGAACGGCTGTGCTGGCACTGACAGCCAGCGTATTAGCAATCCAACTCGCGACTTCCGACCATGCCACTATGTGTATATACACATACCGTACGTTCCAACTACTCTGTCACACACGTATGGGCGATGTATATATATATACATATACATACGGTGTCGACTCTTTCTCCACCCTGGCTTCACTCACCCCTCGACAACGTACATATGCACGTGTCACGCTTCGAGTTGTAATAATAACCGGGAGCGGTAGGTAGGTACACACATGGCAGAGGTGCGCCGCGTTTGTGGAGCAAAATGAGGACGCGAGCAAAGGGTACGCGCGGGAGTGTACGACGAGCGTCGTGCTCCTCTCGGTGTTTTCAGCGAAAGCGAGAAAGAGGCAATCATCAGAGGCGCACGTATATACAGAGGCAAGTGCCCGCTGCTGCCACCGCCGCCTCTTTCGCGGGGAATCGTTTAGTCGCTCGTCCCCGCGCTGCGCCCCTGTATGTCCGTCTGTCTGTGCCTGATGGCTAATTTTCCCCGCTGCTCTCGGGGATTTTGTTATTAAAATTCGCCCGATACGCAACCGCGCTCGTGCGCACGCACCCGTACCTGCATTATCCTGCCTCTCTCCTCGCGCGTCCTTCCGGGGCGTATTAGTGTCCGGCGAATCGCCCTCGCGCGTCGTGGTGTACCGCTGTTCCTTTTTTTTTCTTCTTTCTTTCGCGTGCCCATACGCGCGCTTCCGGCTGGCTCTCCCTTTGGCCCTCGCGAACTTTCTTCATTATACGGCTCCCCGGCGCGCGCGTGTAATGTGCGGGCGGTGCGTGCACGTGTATAATCTATTACATACACGTATTAATTGCCGCCCGGTCGAAAAAAGATTCGCCAAAGTTTTTTGTTTACTCATACACGAGCTCTTTATTCCCGCCACCGATGCACGCATACTCCTCGTGGGCGAGGAGGGATTAATTTTGAGAAAAATTAGGCGCGTACGCGCGTTCGGAAGCTACGGGGTTACGCGGGTGGGCGCGGGCGCGTACGGGGGGGGGGGGGGGAAGGCGCCTCCTTTTTTGGGTTAATTAAATTTTTCGCCCCAACCCGCGCGCAGAGGAGCTCCCTGTATTTGCTCGCCCGGTTCTTCTCGCTGCGGCGATATATCCGTGTTTGATCATTCGTCGCGGCTATACTGCAGCTTAATTAATTTATTCAGGTGTAATCAGGAAATTCGGCGGGACGGTGCTGCAGCCGCGGAGGGAAAAAATTTTTAATTATCGTGTACCCGCGTGCTGCAGTGGGTATGGAAAAAGTATTGTGTGCTCTGAAAGCTGGTCTAATTAAACATTAGTGTTTTATTATTCGCAGTTCTTGGCAAGAGCGAGTACGCGTGGTATTAATAAATGTGAAAAAATCTCCGGGGCTCATCCTCTGTCGAATCTGCAGTTTCGCCATGATGTGCGTCCAAAAACGAGCTTGATAAATTGAATTAAGCTCCTTCTTATCATCGTCATTCATATATTAAGTATTGTACGTATCGCCACCATCAACGACATTCGCATCCGTTCATCAATCAAGCGAGAATTTCGCGCTGAATTCTATAATTGTGAAAATTCTATAATTGTAAAATTTACTTTGGTTGAAAGCCTCTCAAATGTGAATGCATTTTTTTTGAATTACTAATATAACATACTCTTCTTCGGGGCCTATTTTAAATCTTTTTAATGTATTTTATGCCTATCCTATAGGCAAAATTGTATACGACATCGTTTTTTCAACATCTTCTGAATTAGAAACTTTACAATATGTGACTAGTAATTTTTTCCATAGTTTTCAGGGCAAAAATATTCAAAGTTTCAAAAAACATAATTTCTGAGACTACACGTAGCCAATAAGAATCTTACCACGAAAAACAGTTTTTTCTATTTCGGAAGACATAAAACTGGAATTTTTTGTGGAATTGCTCCCATCAATCGTACCACAACTGATTTGCGCTTCTTTTGTTCCCGTTTACTGCCTTCTTTCATTACTGCCAAAAACAACAAAATAGAATCGACCCGTTCAATCAAGCTATACCTCACGCTCACACGCCTACAGCTGTACAACGGACATAATTTCAAAAAGCTCAAATATTCTCCAGAAGTATGCAGTAAATCAATGTGAGTTTAAAAAATAAGTGCTCAAATTTTGCCACAATTCTATACAATCATTGCGTCCGATAAGGTTAAAAACTTTTAGTTTCCGAGTATTATTCCAAACGCCCCAGTCTTTGATTTCAAAACACTCGGACTTGCAGTACAACTCGCACCCAAATACACACATACCCGCATACAGTTTCGCACATGCCGATGATAGAATTGCGGCGCGCGTGAATACCTTTAGAACGGCCCGCAGAGAGCTGCCGAGCGCCCCGAGAGAAGAGCGCGAGGGAGAGAGAACATATCGACTGGTGCAGTTGGATTTTAGTTTAATGATTTCCTCCGGACAATGACTGCGGTAATAGCGTCCAGCCTCGACGTACGTACGTACGTAAGTGCGCCTGCCGCTGTTCACAGTACATGGCTGACGAGAGCTGCTCTCAGCCCATGCATTCTGTGTACACGCTGGGCGTCCCCGCGGTTGTACATGCGCCACCGATGCATTGAGAGCGATGTCCCGGCAAACGTCCGTGACGAAAGTCACTGTGCTCGAGGATTCGTTTATATACCGCCCCGGTTTATCGAAATTTCCATTCGAACGCTGTTCAGCTTCGATTGGTGCAAGACTGTTTTACAGTCGTGATTTTTTATTAATTTTTTCAGGAGGATGCGAATTATCGTATTCGATTGACGTCTTGCGAAGCTACGGCTCGGGAAACGCAGCGCTCTGTCAAATTTAATCAGGAAAAAACGCGCTATTATCTCGAGTGCGCTGAGACTAAAGCACAAATTTGTTTGTGAAACAATAAAACGATTTGCGACATCTCTGTTGGAGGTAAAACTAAACTTCATCGTCGATTTCTTGAAAGAGATTTTATTTTAGAGAGGAAACTTGATGTGTCGGGAAATCTCATCTTAAAATGATCGTGATCATGCAGTTTAATGAGGGACTAATCAGATTATTTTTTTTTATCAAGGCAAGACGATGGCTCAAGTATAATATTTAGGTCCCAATAATTAATTTCCATCACAATCAGACGAGCGTCGGCGACACTAAATAATTGTATGTTTTATCAAACCACGTCCAAAACAGCCCATTCTTTACAGATTACCATTTGATATTTTCCCGAGCCACTGGTACAAAAAATTATCCAACGCTCAAGCAGCTATATATATATACACCACAGTCAAGAAATGCAAAACGATCCACCCTATGAGTACGGGGATCCCCCTGCGACTGTTGAAAAAGCCAACGAACGAAAGAGTCCATTAGAGACGGACCGTCTTCTGAGTATACGACGCGCGGATACGCCCTCAAGCATCACACATTCTCGTCCGTCCATCCTCCTCCACGCGTACAATACCAATATACGGCCACTAAACAAAGAAACGGTTCGCCCCTGCGGCTTCCAAAACAATCCGTCCCAACGTCTTCGGGTGCTCAGCCCCCCGTAATTTCCGGTATCCCAATTACCGGGGGCCCCCCCCCCCCCCCCCCCCCGCATCCTTCGGCCGCACGTGCAGGTGTAGCCCCCCCCTCGCGAAGGTGTCGGCGCGTGGACGGCTCGTGCATGCAGGTATAACACGGGGAGAGAGAGCCTCGCTCGGCCTTTCACGACCCGCTGGATTTCTTAACGATCACTTCCACGCGCGTGTGTGGGCCTTATACTATGCTCCCTGCAACGGTCGAATTGGGGAGCTCGGCTCGTCGCTCCTTATCTTCCTTCGGAGGATATGCACGAGCGACGTCGTGCAGGTCTCCCCCCTGGACTGCTGCGAGTTTTCGTTTAAGTAGCTCACCAACCGTCGTCCCTCTTCCTTGTACTTACTTATACGTGTACAGTTTTTTTTTTCTTTTTTTCTTTTTTTTTCCCCCCAAGTGTGCGGAGGAACTTGCTTCGACGGTTGCGTAGTGCTTTAACGATTTTTTACCGGGACGTATCGGTCTTTCGAGGTAATCGTGGTCAAAGATATTTTTTACATAGTTTTAAGAATCGAATAGTCCAAGTTGGGGAATTTATCATCCCGGAAGTATAATGAGAGTCGAAGAGACATTAATTTCGCGATTGTTTCCTTTTTTTAAAGATCCATTTCATCGTCGCAATACACGATTGAAGCAGATTGCAAAAGAAGTTTGATGTTTAAAGCTGGCTACGCAATTTGTTTGGAACATCAATGGGTGATGTGATTTTGAAAAACGATAACAACGAACAGGGAAAAATGTGTATTGCAAGTTGAGATGAATCTGTAGGAAAATAGATTCAATGAACATTATCTGTATAAAAAAAGATTTTAAAATAAAGATCTCGTTTTAATCTTCAATGAGCACACTCGACGGTAGCTGAAGCATTGCAAAATTTAATAAATATATTGTTAAAGTTTTCATATTGTTTAGTCATTCTAAACATTAAAAAAATACTTAGCGCCAAATTATCGCAAGGGACTCCCCAGGCATTCATCCTTCCTCGATCCTGAACGATTGCACACCTATCCAATCTATTTCTCAAACACGTGTCAGGGGAGGGGACGGCCGAGCTATCCTAGCTATTAGGTAATAGGTACTATCGGGGCAATAGCCCTCGTGGACCCCCTCCGTAATAATGAAGATCATCTCAAGCACGCCACCGTAGGTATATCGGGAAGGTTGGTGGTGGTATATAGGTATAGCTTGTATCGGAGGATCTCAGATGCTCTTTTTACGTTCGTTCGATTAACGATCGGAAGGCATCATCCACACCCACGTGCCATCTGGCACGGGTCTTTCTTCCCCTATAATGTATCTTTTCTTTTCTAAGGAAAAAGATGGAAATACCCTCGGAAGTACCTTTTATTGAGTGTTGTCGAACTAGTAAAGAATCAAGGGCATTGAACCCAGAATCATATATGTATACTATATTAGTTCTATTTTTATGACAAAAATTAAACAATAAAAATAATCGTCCTTAATTTGTTTGATAATATTCATAAAATTACTACTATTGCTGCATGCGTGAATAATGATAATCATTGGAACATTCAATGAAATCATTGAGATTTTGTGTTTTTTTGGTTAATTAAAATTTTTATAATTGATTGCATTCCTTGAATACGTATAAAATTTGTGAACAAGTATAAGCTCGATGAAAATCACTAAAAAATCTACAGCTCAAACTGTTTCGTCGCGTTAAAATTTTATTAAGCGTAATAAAAAAATGTCAAATAGCGGGAATGCTTTAACTCTATTGTCTTTAACTTGCAAGCGTGTTAAACATCTAATAATTGGTAGAAATGTCTTTACGATGTATTGTTTAGTTTTTTAAAAAGAAACGTCTCCATAGTTGGGTTTAAATATTTAATCAAGTGACAATGATATCGTACACGTCATTGCAAATTTCTTGAAACCATTTTCATTTTTAGTTCAATAGTTTATCGCGAAGCCAAATATTTTTAAGCAATTAATTCAAGCCTCTAAACATATGAAACGCTTCAAGTTAGCTCCGATCCTATCTCATCCATAGTGTACATATAACATTGCAAAAAGCATCTCAACGATAGAATACGAATCCCGCGCAATTGAGAGTAAGTACGACCCAAGACACGCCGGGAGAATCAAATCGTAAAGCAGACGGACAATCCGAGCCGCTACTTCGTTAGCGGCGAACGGCCGAGCACAAAGGAGCAGGACAAACATCACGAAGATTATTGAGACCGAAGATGGCCCGAAACTGATAGCGCGATACCAAGACACTGGCCCGGCTTTCTGGTCCAGTTACTCGGTCCCCCCCTATCTTGATTGGAATCTTAGCTCCCCTCGCCGCGACTTCCAACCCCTTCGACTCGAGCATCGTGCACGTAAGGCCAGATTACACTCGGATCTTGGCCGTTGCATACTATTTTACCAAGGAGAGGAGATCGCTGCCTCGAAGGGATCGCGCTCCCGTAAGCTGCCGGCGATTATGAATGATGATTCCAACTTTGGACGTCCTCCGTCTCATATCTGCTCGGACCGGTACATGTTTCGCCCCCGAAGAATCATCTCGTTCGAACGAAAAATATTTCGAAGAAGGAACAAAAAAAACCGCCAGCACTGCCCCGGCCGTCGACTATAAATGACGATGTGTCGCGCCGGCCCTCGATAAGCCGACAAACACGCGTCGCGCTCGATCGACGTCGGTGCGCGAAAGTAGCCCGCGCGCGATGCATTACCGCGGAGGGAAGACGCGCTCAAGCTCAATCGGCCGGGCGCGAAGGCAGAGCGAGAAAAACGAGTCGGGGGCGAGTGCGGTTTTGCGCGTGTGCGTGTCGATATGTACACACGTATCACGGGCGGACAAAAGCGGAGAGGGATGGAAAAGCGCCGACAACATCAGAGGGGCGCATGGAAATACACACGCTGCGCGGGTGCGCGCGGGCCGAGGAGACAATGAGATATTAATACCAGGCCGCGTTCGGTTTCGATTTCCTGGAAAAACGCTTGATGGAGATCAAATTACGAGCAAGGCGCGCGGTGTATAGGAGGCGGAGCACAGGACCGTCGCGATAAATCAAACATCACGCCGAGCCGGGGCGCGCGCGCGTCGTGGGTGGTTTTTTTTCGGTTCGTCCCCAACAGAAAAGGAATTTAATAAACTTTTTGCCGGTGCACCGATACCCCTCCGCGTATTATTATCGGTGGCAGCGGCGGCCTCTCCATTTTCCGAGAGCGAGGAATCAACGGGGCTGTCCTGTTTGCGACGATTACCGCGGCTTCTGCGATATCGACGCACATATTATACGGAGTAATCAAGAAGCGGTGCCGTCCCCGTAGCACTTGCGTTCTTTCTTTTTTTTTTTTTCCCGCAGAGTTTTATCGACGAAGAGGTATGAAACGTACGGATGGATTAGCCGTGAGGATTGATCTATCATTGGTACAATTATTTATAGAAAATTGGAATCGAGGCAATTACTCGAGGGAGCTCTGCACCCGCATGTAGCACTAAATCTGTATTGAATGTACAAAGTATGGATTATTGACTCTTAATGACAACGAAGGTTTGGCGCTACATGTTTTGTGCAGAGCCTTCTTGATCTCGAGTGTCGATAACTATACCGATCGAATTGTCATAATTGGTCGCGTGATGTTGTAACAGTATCTTCATCGAACTAGCATCACAATTATAATGCTACACAATTAGTCAAACTATTTGATGGTTCCACAGTGAAATGGCACAAGTGATATCGAAGTTTCAACTGTCGAGGGGGGAAAAAAAAAGGATACGAATTATTCTTTCGAGTCATCGTGAGCCGTCACAATGATAACAGTATATTAGGCCGAAACATCATCACCGTAGCATCAGCAACAACAGCAGAGCGGGAAGTATAAGTCGCAAGCTGCCATGCGCACGAGCGCGGGCCTGCGAGAATACTCGGGGGGGGGCCCGGGGTTGAAAAGCCGCCCCCGCTTCGTTAGCCACCCCTCCGATAATGGCATTATGACTCGCCTGATTGTGGAAAATAAACACGAGCGCGGGACAACACTCCAGCCTCGAACGAAACAACATAGATATACGCGGACCGACGTTGTATAATATATATATTGCCTACGGCGAGCTTATTACGGCCTATAATACGTTGAC
This sequence comes from Copidosoma aretas, assembly GCA_030522625.1. Classification (NCBI taxonomy): domain Eukaryota; kingdom Metazoa; phylum Arthropoda; class Insecta; order Hymenoptera; family Encyrtidae; genus Copidosoma; species Copidosoma aretas. Next base: position 15,745 of record JAPYYV010004318.1, read on the forward strand.
GAACATTCGAGCCGCGGTGAGCCTCCCTCCCTACTCTATGTACTTGTACTATGTGGGTCGCCTTTTTTTTTTTTCGGGACACTTCAATTTTCCTGCTGCCTCTGCAGTCGAGCCGCTATATATAGCTGCAGCCGCGGGCTCATTGAGACGTCCGCTCGAGGTTCATAGGCGCGAGGGACGTCAAGCGCATCAAGTATTATCCGGTATGTATGGTTCGGCGCATTGCGCATCGCGCGGACGAGCGCCTCCGTTACGCGACGCTCGTACACGCGCCGCTGCGTCGCGGGACGGCGTTCAACAGGCGAGCGCTCGGCGCCTATACCCTGCATATACATTATACGTACATATACCCGCTGCGTTCAACCCTTACGTCGTCCTGTTGGTCCCGCGTTGTTGGGAAAAAACGGGGCATTGCCGGGGTCTTTCGGACGCGCGTTGCATCTTCCGCAAAAAGACAACGACGTCGAACCTCATGGGGAGGAGTGAGTGGGGCTGTACATAATCACAGCCTCCACCGGATCATCCGTACGAGGGCCGCCTACATTGCTCCCTGGAGGAGAACCGATGCCATACGCGTCGGGGATAATCCAGTAGTACATCGAATCGAGCCAAGGAGGAGAGGACCGGCCGAGGGAGCGCAACAGGCGTCCCGATACGCTTAGCTGCAGCGTATATACGACCGGTGTGCGTCGCGGCCTGTATGTACATACAGCCTCGGAATCTTCGGCATTCGATCGGTTATGTGCAGTTACCGGGCGCTATTGCACGAAAGCACGCATAGCTCGCGCTTGCACGCGCATATACGCGGACACAACTGGTTGGTAGGCCATCGGCTGCGACCATGTGGGTGTAGGCATGTGCGAGCCTATACAGCATGGGCAGGGAAGTGTGTGGGTGTGGGGGTATGTGCCAGGGTCACTGTGCCAGGAGTATCAATCGTTGCGGGGCGAAGGGCGTGTAGAGAACGATGCTGCTGCCGTTATATGCGCGACCGAAGGCCAGCCGTCAACCTACGGGGGGGGGGGGGGGGGGGGGGGGGGGGGTGGGGGGGGCGGGGGGGGGGGGGGGGGGGGGGGGGCGATTTGATTTTGTTGATTCATTATTTTATCGTACGAGGGCATGGTTTTTCGGTGCTTCGGAAGTTTGATGTTGTATAAGCGACTTTGATTGTGGTTATTTTTTTCATTACAGAACACGATAGAACGATTCCTACGACGAATACGAAACTATACGTAATCCCTGATTACGGAGCACAACTTTTATTTACTCAAGTTTTAATTTCACGGGCCGCGTTTTCACGCGCATATAGAAGAGGGTTGCAAAGCGCAGATTGACGTACAAACATCGGGAAAGCGATAACTGATGCGGCACGCGCCCCCCGGAATTTCGGAATTTTAATTTTAATTTTTAATCAAATCGGAGGACCGAATTAAAACTTTGGAAAATTCGTTGAAAAGTGCCCTGCAGCGTGATTAAATTCAAGGGAAAAACTTTTGTGGACCAACAATAGGTACTCTGTATACACGGAAAAATCGTAAAAGCATTTTTGTTTCCGCGCGCCTCCCGGTTAACGAGACCGGGAACATCATCACGATTAACATGAAATATCGCGGAAACTCGCGCCGAAAAGACAAAACAGCCACGGCGTGTCAAATTTTTGTTATCAGTCAATACACTCGGGACCCTTGCACGATTCGAACAACATTACCCACGGTGCAATCCACGCGGGAAAGAGCACCCATCGGAGGGTAATCGAGTGTGCGTCGTCATCACCGTAAAAACGATCTTCACCGCAAAAGTCATTAGAGAAGGCGGGAGAGAGAGAGAGAGAGAGAGAGAGCAGAAATTCGTGCTCGCTCGTACGTACATCCACCCCCAGCCCCGCTTGCGCGCGTAACTCGGGAGGAGAAAGGCGGAATGAGGCAGACACGAGGGAGTCGCGAGGGAAGCGTCAGAGCGGGGAGTTGGTGTACGTATATAATACACATGTACACGGAAGACAATTCACGGGATTAGCGACGCAATGAGAGAGAGACCGGTGTTTTGGGGGCGCGAGTGATGCAGCGAGACGGTGTATATATACATGCCTGTATGAATACGATGGTGCGGTGCGTGTGTGCGTTGTCCAGTCGCAGGATCATCGCGCTGCAGTCGAGTCGTTGTCGGGCGGCGAGCAAGCAAGCGCAGCGAAAGGGGGAGCGAAAGAGAAACGGGCGAAAGCTCGGAGAAAGAGGGAAGCTGCTGCTGCTGCTGGTGGTGCGTGTATCCTCTATGTATGCATGTTGGCTACACTACAGTGGCGAACTGGCTGCAGCAGAAGAAGGGAAGGACGAGAAGCGGAGGAGGAAAAAGAGAAGAGGCGGAGGAGGAGGATGACAATGTCCGGCTATGGTACGTGCGTGCGTGGTGCAGGGTCGTCATGGCAACCGACTGCAGTGTAGCTCGCTCTCTTCCTCCGATGGTGCGTGTACGGCCACGACGACTGCATCCCTCCCTACTCCCGAGCGAGTGTGTGCGTGTGTGTGTGCGCCTATAATATATACGCAAGGGTGCACTCGCTCTCTTCCGCACAACCACCACCACGCGCTAGTGCAGCCCGAATTTCCGCGGACGGGGTAGACGGAGAGGGTGGGTTTTGGGGGGGGGGGGGGGGGAAAACTCCGCGCCAGCCCGGGGAGGTGCCCGGCACCCACGTACATAGGAGGGGGGGGATGCACGGGCGTGTGCGTGCGGGGACGAGACGGAAAGTTACCTAATGACTGCGACCCCCCGCGGACGACTGCAGCGGCGACGTCGCCGAGGAGGAGGGAGGGAGAGATAGAGGGCCGGCCTGTACTGTTTGCAGCTGCAGCCGGGCGCGCATTACGCCTCCTCTCTCTCTCTCTCTCTCTTCGTCCTCGCATGTTGTATGCACATAATACGTAACTCGGGACGGACGGGAGACTGGAAAGGGAGGTGGGGGAGGTTGGGGATTTATCGCGGAGATGCAGGAGCGGGAAACGAAGGCCGTACCGGCAGCAGCAGCGGCAGCAGCGTCATCAGAGCTTATTTAATGAGCGCTGCAGGGGAGATCAAACGCCCGGCCCGCGTCCGCTGGTTAATCGAATTGCGAGGAGCTGCGTGCGTGGCCACCCCCCCCCCCCCCCCTCTTTACCCTCTGGTTTATACGCTGTACCTTTGCCCCGTGCGGAAAAGCCTGACCGATTTCAAAAGTCGCGGTCGAAAAATCAAAGCTCCCCCCTCCCCGACCCGTTGACGCTCTCTTTTTTTTTCGTCGCGCGCGCGTCTTTTTTTGCCGGTCTCT
>JAPYYV010004319.1:0-16817 GCA_030522625.1 Copidosoma aretas
AGCACTTTAGAAAATACTTTTTAAATAAGAAATTACTTAAAATTTATGAGTTTTTTATGTGATAATATTAAGTTAATTCAGTGATCGATTCGCATTTTTATTCAATTTTAAAAGATACGGAATTGGGTATAAAAATTATTTAAGCACATAATGTTTTTCTTTCATTAATGTAAAACTTTATTCTTTGTAGGCAGAGAAAACGGTCGATTTTTTGTTAATAGTTTTTAAAATCGATGGAATATTTGAAATCTAAGACTTACACTATAGGCTAATTTAGATACTAAAAAAAAAAAAGAAAAAGTGAGACTTACTCTTAAGATCACATGAAACATTTCAAAAATAATATATATATTTATATATATATATAATGATTATTTGTGTAAGATAAAATATCAAAACTTTATTTCCACAATATAATGAAAATTCCATTATCATGAGCTACTTTAAACTTAAGGACAATCATACATAAGTTATTTTAAACATTATTCAGAGAGCATGTTGTTGATGTGTCTTTTAGGTACTAATTTTTATAAAGCTTATAGTTATTATTTTAAACTTTATTTTTTCTAGTATAATTAATAAGTTTCGTATTATAAGTCGCGTATTCACTGTGCTGTCCACAAGTTAGTACACTCGTGTCCGCAATGTACACTTAGTGTACACTCAGTGTCTACATGTAGTCCATGATTATTTTAAAGAATATTTGGGAAAGTTTTTAGACATCTGTCTACACAAAAGTCCACTCTATCCACTCAGTGTACACTAAAAAATTTTTGCAGTGGACTTGCCCACTTAACGAGTAAGTAGCCCCTCGACTCATTTGGACCATTGTATGGCACAAAACTGGATGCAGCAATTTTTTTCTAGCATTACCTTGTGGAAAGCTATGGTGATACACATGTAAACAATGACAATATTACCTTTTGATCAACACTTTCTAAAAGGGGAGATAAAAAGTGCACTTTTTATTAATCTTTCTCTATTCAAAATAAAGAAATTTTATTTTTGCACTTGCGATAGTAGTGAATCTTTAAAAAAATTACTCTGAAAGTATTAAAATGTTAAAAATTCACATTTTTACCTTGTAAAAAGCGTAAAATGATATCTCGCTATATTTAAAAGGGTAAATCATTAGATTACCACTTCTGATGTCTAATTTTTAGACTTATGACTTTAGAGTATACTGACGTAATTGAGAATACAGCCTATAGTAGAAAGTTATTCACAGACAGATGGCAACGATGGTGCCTGTCAAACTCGTCCAGCAGGTTGATTGGCTTAGTACATTGGGTTCATACTTTAAATTTTCAATCAAGCAACCGTTGATCCATTGCGAAAAGAGTGACGAGGACTTGGACTTCGAGAGCAGAGAAGGGATTGCACTGGATTAGAGCTTTACGATGTTTTACACTTGTACAGGCTACAAAAAAAATGCATAAAGCTACTTTACAAATATATACATATCTAAATAGCATAATAACTTGTGAATCGTAAAGAGCTCAAATGTTTTAATAAAAGTAATACGACTGTTTGCAAATTGCGGGGGCTGCAAAATGGTTTGATGTATAGCTTGGACAATCTGCATTAAGGAGTCTTATCTTCACTGTGGTGATTATGATCCTGATCTAAAGTGTCAGATAGTATTTAGTAGATACATCTTTTATGCTTGTACATTTTAATGATGATAGTAAAAGACATTCCAATTTCTGCGAAACGAAACTCTACTAAAAACACATGTGAGTTTTAGATACAGGAAACTTCATAATTACTAATACTTGACATGCAAATCAACACCTGGTTCATCGTAGATATGTTTTGACATTAGTGACATCTTTGGATGAAATGTTGGCTAATGGCACCTTGGGTCGCCTTGCTCGCCTTGGGTGTATGGGTATGCCAACGGTGTACTTTGGCAGTGGAGGGCGTGATCGCCTGCTGATTATTACTATGTTTCTACAACATCGCGAGACCTCTGACTGCTATTTTTGCATGGTTGTGATGTCTTATGCACTGCTTTAGTTCCCTGGTGATGCTGTTGTCGCTCAACAAAGCTCCTCTCACCTTTACTTCGTTAGACAGGCCGTACCCTTCACATGTTACAGAAGAAACTATAAAAAAATTGACACACATAACAACATACTATTGACATAGATAAGTTGAATTTGTAGTATATATAGTAGACTTCACACGTCTTATCGATTGTGAGCTCATCCCTCTGATTATCCTGGTACAAACGAGCTCCATAGCGGTACTACGTCAATTTGTTCAGCGTCTTTACCCGGACCGTCCGGTGATCGACGAGACTACAACTCTCTACCCTCTACCGCTGCACCACTATGTCGGTTATATACACTATATGAATCTTCAAGATCAATCACAATTCGCGATTTATGCATCAGTGTCATTAGATGCAAACACTGCAGACGGAAACCATCAAGGTACCTAAATACATACATTATTTTGTATACGTAATACGCTCAACAGACGGGCCTTGGCAAATATATAAGTACTTTTGAAAAGTACAATATTTATTTGTTGATTTCATCTTGTAAAATAGCGAATTTTAGTTACATAATTACCAAAGTAAAAAAATGGAATTTTATTATTTTGTCCACATAAATTATATTGAAGAGTAAAAAGGGAATTTTATCTGTGGAATAACAATCAACTTAATTAAACTTTCACAAAGAGAAAAATATTTAGTTTAATTTTTACATCGCCGATTCTTATTCTTTTAATCTTAAAGTGCAATCTTATTACCGGAGCATAGGCCACGATTATACACAGTGTATTAATAAGATATAAATAATTTGACTAATTCGTTTGCTTGCAAGTTATCCAATTTATTTATTCAAGAATTCACAGTCTATTATAAGTTTTACATGTTCAAAAGCGATTGTAGTCGTGTCTGTATCCCCGATGATAAAAATTAAGTTTGGGACTGTCGTCCATTCCTGTGAACACGTGGTACTTGTCTTGTCCATTTTTGTACTGTCTCTTGTCCCCTTTCAGACGATCCAACTCTTTATCCAAATATTTTACTCTCTCTCGTTGTGCAAATATGTCCAAATATTCTATCCCCCTTGGTCGCTATTTTTTTATATCGTACTTCAAATCCATGCAGTGATGACAAACCCGTTTTTCCTAAATAAGTAAAACATGATGTTATTAAAACAAAAAAGTCATTAATTTTCTACTTCATACAAATAAATATCTTTACAAGATACATACGAGAATTGGGTTTGTAGCATAAATTAGCTTGGCTTGTACTTTAGACAGCTCCTTATTTAGATTATTGTTGCTCGACTGAAGATGCTTCAGCTTCTACAAAAAAATTCATTATTTTTATAAAATTGATATTTGTGAAATACAATAAAAATACTCACATTATTTTGTTTATTATTTACTTGATTTAGCACCTTCAAGTCACCGTAATTCTCAACGGTCTGAGTAGCACTTTCGACCTCCTTAGAGTGATTCTACGAACATAACACATTTAATTGCAGTTATCGTTGATTAAATAATTAAAAAAGTGATTACTTGAAAGTTGAGTTACAAATATAAATGCATATACTATTATCTTACATAACCTAATAAATTGTGTCATTGACAGAAAAAATGTGGCTACATCGTGGGATAAACATAAAATTAAAAATTACCTTAGTTTTTGCAATTGAATTTTTTTCTTTTGGTGGAATTTTCTCTTTCTTCAACGCCGTACGCGTAGGTTTCTTCTGCGGCTTATTCGTAGTACGAAACATAATTTTCTGCCTACAATAAATCAAAACACCCTTAATTTTTCCCTATAGTTACTAAAAAATACTAGTGGTTATACTAATCTAACGTATTATTTTTTTTGTTTTAAGATTAACTGTCGGTTTTGCCATAAATAACGTGAAAGTTGTGTGCCCCGTGCTCACTACAAAAACCAGACAGATAGAGACATTAGGATTTGTGAGGGGAAAAAAAATGATATCAGGATTTAGGGTCTCCGATAAATGGGAAGGGCGGGCGGCCGGCCACTTTTTCGTATCTTATCTGGCCATTATCTGGCTACATTTTTTTTGCCTACTTGGAGTATTACGAAAATATTACAAGTCCCGATAATGAGTTATAAAAAATAATTTTGGTATATCACTGATCCTTTATCGCAGCATTGCATGTATTATAATGTAATACAAATTCCTAATTTAGTAGTAACCGATAGAATATAAACGATTCTTTTGGTAACTACCAATAGCATCACAGTGTTCTCGTCGAAGCAACTAGGTAAAATCTTATTATATTGCAGTGTATATATACACAGCTGCTGGAGTATAGCTACGCTGAAAAAATATTATCGTAGCGTCTGGTATGAGGTATGGCTAATGCAACTGTATTAACTATAGTAAAGTCATTATAGTCAAACTGGCGATACCACTCTGGCAGTTTCTACCACATTTTTTTGGCAGTGATGACGGCAGTTGACTTCGGTCAATTCAACTGAATAAATTAGTTGAATTATAGGCTGTGTTCGGCATTAACCGTAGTTTGTTAGTCACGTGGTATTTTGAATGAGTGCGAGTGAGACAACGTTGTATTATCGTCTTCCACTTGCACTCATTCAAATACCACGTGACTAACTCTTGCAATGACAATGAACACTACTAAAAATTAAGGTTGCTAATAATGAAATTGTGCTATCCAGAAAGGAAATTTTTTTTTCTATCAGAGAATGTTTAAATGCCAGTGAGAGCGTTGTATTTGAAAACATTGCAGAAGTACTGTCCAATAAATTACAATGTTCGTATACTTTACCAGATGATGTGAAACGAAGCATAAGTAGATTATTGTTCGATTTTAGAACATAATGGCAAAAAGTCCAAAGAAAAGAAGAGAGATTTTTTGATAAGTATGGTGAATGGCTGAGCGGACTTGTTCCTCTCTGATCTAAGACTGTCGAAGAAACGTCCAAAGAAACAGCTTTTGGTCGTCCTTCTGTAGAATTTGTAAGTTCTAGCGATAGGTCTAAGCGAAGAAAAACTAAAGATATTCGTTCTCAGCACAGTGTTGAAGAACTTTCTTTTGCTACACACATGAGTCTTCGAGCCTCTGGAAAATTGGATGCTGCAAAAGTTGTTAAAGATGTGACAGGTGATAGCCCAAACAAGCTCAACGGTATATAAGATCACTGGATTTGGCTCTGGAAAGTACTCTTTCCATTGACTCTGCTCTTTCGCTTGTGATTGAGCCTAAATTGTCAAAAAGTCAGTATCAAGGCATACGACAGATAAGCAGAGAAAATAATTGTAAGTTGTATCTTTCATATCATAAAGTATTAGAAGCTAAGCATAAATGTTATCCACCGAAATCAAGTATCGTCATTACTGAATGCAGTGCTGAAGTAAAACTACAGTTTTTGTTGGATCACACAGTTGAAGGAATTTTATTGTCTTAAATGGAAGTAATTAAGAGCTTAAATTCTAAAAGTGTTTGTAGCTTGGGTTTAATTTGCAAACGGGGTTGTAATGGCAGCTCAGGTCACAGTATATATAAACAAAAATTTAGTGATGATGACGGAAAGACATCAGATTCGAATATGTTTTTTACTTCGCTTGTCCCGCTACAGCTTAAATCTGTTCAACAAGTAACAGGTAAGGAAATAATTGTGTGGGAAAATCCGAGACCCTCATCTCCTCGGTTTTGCAGACCATTAAAACTTTAATTTTTGCACGAAAATACAGAATCAACTGTCATTGAGGTAGACTCCATAAAAAAACAAGAGAGTGAACTTGTCCCTTTTACAACGATTAAAGACGGAAAAGAGGTATCCATATCTTAAAAACTAGCTTTCACCATGATAGATGGTAAAATTTGCAACGCAGTTACTAGTACTTCATCCACTCAGCGTTGTTATATATGTCGAGCAACATCAAAAGAATTCAACAATATTGATTTAATTTTACAAAAAGAAGTTATTACAGATAATTGACAGTTTCGATTGTTAACCTTACATGCGTGGATACGCTTCTTTGAATGTTGCTTACATATATCCTACAAACTAGATATCAAAAAGTGGAAGGCTCTGAGTGCTGAAGACAAGGAAAAAGTACAGAGTCGAAAACAAAATATACAAAAAGGTTTTCGTTTACAATTAGGCCTTATCGTCGATGAACCAAAGCCTGCATTCGGCAGTACAAATGATGGAAATACGGCTCGTCGATTTTTCGAGAAAGCAACTGTGTCTGCTACTATAAATAACAGGAGTAGATGTAAATTTAATATAACAATTTTATGTAATATTACAAGCAATTTCGAGTGGACATGAAATTAATTCAAGTAAATTTCAAGAATATTCTTTACAAACAGCTCGAAACTTCGTAGAGTTATATCTTTGGTATTATATGCCAACTACAGTGCATAAAATTTTAATTAACAACACACAAATAATATCTTCCTCACTATTACCCATAGGAAAAATGTCTGAAGAGCCACAGGAGTCTTGCAACAAATATATTAAAATGTTCTGAGAAGATTTCTCGCGAAAATGTTATCGTACAAAAACCATGGAAGATGTTTTTTACGCCTGTTGGTAGCATCAGATCTATTTGTTTCTAGTTTACGAAAATTGCCCCAAAAGAAATTAAAATCATTGTCTCCAGAAGCAGTGCAGTTATTAATTCCACCACAAATAGAGATAAACTTCGATGACTCCGACATTTCAACAGCAGAATCAACAGACTGTAATGCGGATGATTCATCTGATTAGTGTAACAATATAAACTTGATAAGTGTAGTGATGTATACTCACTATTTTTTATTTTTTATTTTTGTAAAAAAATAAATTTTTCGAAAAAATTTGAAATTTTTTTTTGATGTGTAAATAAACAATAATGTTAACAAATAATTGTTTATTTAACATTAGATTCGTTATTGGCGGCCCCAAAAACCCCTGGATATCAAGTTTCGTCTGAATTTAATAATTTTTTTACTTTTGGCCAGCTTTTTGGGATTTTGAACCACTGTGCGTCCCAGTCTGCAGCGTAGTCTGCAGACAAAAGGGGCAATAAACATGCAGGTATATTTGCAGAAAAGTCTGCAGGTGAGTCTGCATGATATTTTGGTATACGTATAAAGATTAAATACATTTTTATCCAGAATTTCTACAAAATCTGACAGAAACAAGTATCGGTACCAACTCCTTTGCATAATTAAAATAATAAGAAAACTGCGAGGTTCATGGACATTTTGTAAGAACTACTAAATACTAATGGATATCAAGTGGCACGGCAGATAAATTATTATTTTTGTTATCAAACAAATTTGTGGGATAAGTTTCGATGGATTTTGACAACAAAATGATTTACGATTAAACAGCTATATTATAAGAATCATAACGGATAAAAAATCGTGTTTGATAAAAAAATTCGACTTACAGTTTTATATATATTTATGCATAATCTTTACTTTACATCATATCATATCATAAAATAATGAAAAACAAACTTTAAAGATAAATGTTTGAATCGTAATAGCAGATAATGAGCTGAGGTCGAACATAGAAAGACGAAACGGCTACTAACGATACTGTTGGTTTGTGCAGAAATTTAACAGCCCTATCTTTTTATTTACCTACTTTCTAAAGTTCAATCAGTTGATTTTATACTTATTAAGTAAAAAAAGTTGTATTGTACTTATACAACCGTGGAATGAGTGGAAAATTTACTTGTTTTTTTAATAACTCTATTTTACTAGAAAATAAGTGAAAATTTGACTATTTCACTGTTCAGTGCGAAGTAAGTAGAGTTTCAGGACTCAATCAGTAAACGTAATGCTATTGATATACATGAATAAGTTTTTTGCATTTGGTCGCACAAGTTGCTTTAAGACAGTAGTTACGATGTTGGACCCCAGCGTGGCTAGTCGACAGCTCAAATTCTCGCTCGGGTGAAATTTATTTAAGTAAACGAAGCCTGATAAACGAATACAAGATGTCCAGCAATTTTTGTACGGTTAAATTTCTGATATATGGTGTTTTCGAGTACGCTGATCACGGAAAAAATAGTTAAAAATTACTAGTGTTGCTGTTCCTTGCAAAAAACGCTTATTTTAGCTTATCCATAAAATCCGAACCAACAATACAATATTTAGAAGTTATGACGTCATTCCACGTGACATTAGATTGAATGTTAGCAACACTTTAAATGAAATATTATAATTTTATCACACCATTAAAAAAATCAGTGCACGACTTACTATAAAAAAAAAAAGTTTAGAATACATGCAAGTTTTCTTTTACTGGGTTACTGTATTTTGAGAAAGATATATAATTTGAAGGCATATAGAGTTTGCTGCAACAAAAGGCACTGACGGTGCACGCACCCGAGGACCGTCAACGACACAGGTAGCAAATAACAAGCGTGCTTGTAAAGATGTCTTGCTTGCTACCCGTGTCCCGTGCCGAGTGTATGGTATACCGTAGACGGTCCATGATTGCATGTATCTAGTCACTACCTAAAGAAAATCCGAAACACCTACAAATATGAGTGGAAAGACAGCAATAGAAAATAACGAGACTAAAAATTCGATAAATGAATTAAATAATAGACAAATTTAATTTTATTTCTAAATTTATCAATAAGAAAATGAGTTAACCCATAAATAAAAGGCTTATCAATTATTCTGGCAAAAGAGGAAAAGAGACGGAGGCATGAAGATTGAAAATTAAATACAATAAAAAATACATAAGAAACTAATGGTATATTATAACGACAAGATTCAAATGTCAAGATATAGAGGCTTTAGAATAAAGACACAAGATCTTAGCTTGAGTTATACTTAGAAAAAAGAAACTACCTCGGAAACTGTACATTTCTACACCTATTTAGTTTTTAAGTCTTATCATGCCACAAAAATAATGATACTGTTTATGATAGTCATAGAATATCATAGCAATTTTGAATATATATATATATTAAGATGTTACACTGGAGCAAAAATAAGAAAATTGTCAATAGCTAAGATTCTCTGTAGTTTTTGTGGTCGAATTTATTAACATGGGGGATGTGCATGGGCAGAGCCCTTCTAGTATGTATATAATATGTATGTATATAATATGTATATATACACGAATGTTTAGTCTGTGGGCAGAACTATAAGATCTCTCTGATCCTGTGGCACCGCAAAGTAAGCGCGGTTTTCAAATAAGAATACCTTGAGGAGTGTGAGAAAAAACAGGAAAAAATGATACTTCAATGGGACTGAGGAATCGAATTTTAAAGTATGAAAATCCGATTTGTACATCAGCGCAAAGGAGAAGTATATTTCAATGTAGTCAACAATGGAAAACTCGAAAAAAGTATTGTGAAAACTGCATCACTTTTAACTATCAAGACAAAAAACTGAAAATGTTCAATTTTACTACTTCTATCAGTCTCTGTATACACCATCCTGAGATGCAAATGTTATATGCATAAGATATTGCGAACAGAAATAGGTCCCTTGCGAGCTTCGCTCACTCGCTCGCGTTGTTGAAATATAACCAAATTCGATAGAGTACCCACTGTGGTGGAAAAATAGTTAAAGTTTTCTAGGATGACTGAAACCAAATATTGTGAACGGTAATGCGTGACGAAAAACAGTTTGCACCCATCAAAAGAGCGTTAATGCGGAGTTAATGCGTGAAAAAATGCATAAGATAGCACTATCAGTTGTATTTCGATCAGCGCAAAATATCGAGATAAGTTATCGGTTCTCAGTGGCGACTTAAGTGAGGTGAAAATGATTGTAATAATGAGTTAAAGGTATGTATCCAATATTATTTAATAATTTAAGCACTGCTATTTAACATGTATGGATGTTGAGAATGTTATTACTATGTGACTGCTTAATTTACTTTATTTGCTAATTGTGAATTTAAAAAAGTAACATCAGCACTGTTACACAGTACAAAAATTTTTAATATTCATACATATCAACTAGCAATGCTAAAATGAATAATAATAAAATATGGATTTCTTTAACTAATTTATAATAATATTTATCTTACTTGAATCGCCACTAAGATCTGATAACCTTAAAAATAGGGCAAGAGTTTCAGTTGTATCGTGATTAGGAGGTATAATCGGACAAATTTTAACGCCATTTGCATAGTACACAGGTTTCTTTACTTAGAAACGCCGCATATCGCTACATTATATTGTAAAAAAATTGCCAAATTTAATAAAAACAATTTTGCTCATTCTTGGCAATGCAATTTCGCTTTGTTTACATACAAGTCTTATCTGAAAGAGGACACCAGAGTGGCAGCACAGGTGCTTACAAATAACGGCTACGCTCGCTACATCTTCGCTGACTATGTTTATTCACAGTAACGTCTATGCGTTTGGTTGTCTTGAAATGATGCACTCATGAAAACTATAATAATAATGACAAAACAGTACAAACTTTGGTGATACACTACCTTTTTATATACATAGGATAAATTTATTGTTAAAAATCAATTGTCTGCAGTAATACATAGTGTACTTTTGTCATAAATGTTCCTATTGTTGTTGGCAGAAAAATTTTCAAAAAAGAATTGATTAGCAAGAACAAAGGCAATTCTGTTACTTGTAAGACAATATCTGATTGTACAAGCAATATATTTCATTGTACAGTCAATAAAAGCAATGATGAGTCCGAAATTCTGCAGAGCAGCAATTATATTGTTGAAAACTCAATCATATGGTAAAACTGCTTTAAAGATAGAATAAGATTCTATGCTTCACATGATTTTACTAAATTCAACAGCAGCTCTGTTAATCATGACATTACTTGTCGAACTAATTTAAGCTTTTTTTTGTGGTACAAAAGGTAATGGTTCATCTAAAATTTTGATTCATGAAGATTATGTTGTTGAAAATGGGGTCTAGTTTGAAGTTCCTGAAAGTAGACCTTACAGTGATGGCATTACACAAAACGATGCTGACACTAAAAATCAGGAAAATAATTTGAGTCCTGTCAGTGACTTTTCTTTCCATCACGATTGCAATGATAACGATTCACACAAAATCTTTATTAAGTAGGATCGTGCCACTGACCATGGAGTCAAATTTAAAGTTCCTGAAAGGACTCATCATAGTAATGTCATCAGGAAAAATGACGATACTACTGGAAATCAGATAAATGGTTCGACCCATGACAAGGGAATATCTGCAAATCGTGACTTGGATCGCTTATATTGGAACAAATCGGATAGAAAAAACAGTGTAATCTTATTGTATATCGATGCTGATGTTGATGAGGATCGTATGGAGAAGGTGGGTGACGGGGATAAAATAAATGATTTTCAGATTACTGATAGAATTTATTCTGTTAATTCTTTCAAAGAAAATTACAGAATGATCGTTGATTTTAACTTTATCATGAAAGAAATGAAAGAAACACACTGTGAACACATGCTAGAAGCAGTTTACTGTCCCTTTCAAAATCGGATGTGGATCAAAGAAAAAACTACAAAAAAGAGATTACTAACCAAATTGTATTTTTGTTCTGGTACTTGTAATTATGAAGCAGGAGTCTGGTTTGAATCTCAAGAAAAAACGTAAATGGACATCAATACAGATGCCGTAACTACTGCCTTTTATGTCGGGATAGGCTATCAGCAATTTAAAGAAAAGCGCTGGCATAAACATTGATTTATGTCACCACAACCTTTTAAATCACACCAGGATACGATGTATGAAGAAGTATTGGATGTTACTAGAGTAAGTATCAAAAAAGCTAGTAAAAAGCTACAGCTACTGCAATCGCTAAGAGAAATGTAACTTGATCAGAGACTCTATATGTTGCAGTATGTACCGACGGTAGTTGGGGTAAAAGATCGCATGGAACAAGCTACGATTCTTTATCTGTTGCTGCTACCATAATCGATAATGATACTGGAGAAGTTTTAATTCGTGAAGCCAGAAATAAATATTGCATTACTTGTGTCAGAGCTAAAAATGTTCATGGTTGTCCGTGGCATACTTGCTACTAAAATTGGGGTAGCAATAAATCTTTAACTGCGATGGAAAGTGACATTGTTGCAGAAAGGTTCAAAAGCAGCTTAGACATGCATGGATTGATATATTCAACAATTATTACCGATGGCGATAGTGATGTATACAAAGCACTATGTGATGAGAACGTATATCGTGACCACAACATAGTTCCTGACAGAATATTATGCACAAATCATTTATTGCGTTATTTGAGCAAAAAATAGCAACAGTTTCTAAGATAACGCAACCGAAGAATCAATCATGAATCATAGGTTTGGTTGCTCTTCGAAACATAATAAAAACTAATATTCTCGCCGTATGGAAGATAGTAGAAAATATTATTTTTCGGCGGAGATGTCAGGTGGTGAGCACAAATATTGTTAAGACCGAGGAAATGAATGTGACTTAAAATCTTAATATAACATCATGATAGCGATTGTGGTGATTCATTATAATCAAGAGGAATCATTAATGCATCTGTATGATCAAATGAAAAACGATATTCCTCAAATACTTGTAAATGTTACCTGTGAAATACTAAAAAAGAGTTAAGTATACAAGGAAAAGAAGATTAGAGAATGAAAGAAAAAAGAATCGGAAGGATTCCACTAAATTATCATGATAACCAACTTGTTGATGTTGACAAACCTGCTAAGATCGTACAAGAATTTTAGAAATGATTTGTCGACAAATTAAAGAATGATCAAGAAAATCATAAAAAAATTGAGTGCGATACCGTAAAACAATGATACTGTCCTCCGTGGAAGACTTTGAGGAAAAATCTTTTAACTGCATCTAACTTCAAATTAACTTGTTCATGGAATTCTAACTTAAGCTGTGCCTCAAAAGTCAAGCAAATCTTGTTCCCACCGATTAGTAATGGAATCCCTGGTCTAGTATACGGTAACGAACGAGAAAAAGTAGCGAAAGAAGAAATAATGAAAATTCATTCAAGTTTGCAAGATTGTGGCTTGTTCATCGATAAAAAATTCCATATGCTGGCTTGTTCTCCCGATGGACTAGTAGAAAACTGTGGAGTTGTTGAAATAAAATGTCTTTGCGTGGCAGCTACAATGACTTTTGAGGAGGCACTTAAAAAGTGTAAGACTGTTGAGCAAATATTTAATCCCAAAAATGTCAATGAAATAAATCAGTCACACGCTTATTATTATCAAATACAAGAATAACTTTGTATAACTAAGAGAAGCTATTGTGTTTTTGTGGTATACATCCCTAAAAGTATGCAGATTACAAGAGTTAGTGTCGATACAAACTTCTGGAAAGAATATATACAAAACCAGTTGGTAAGATTTAATGTGGATTGTTTGATACCAAAAATTCTTGATAGCAGACATAATAGGCACATACCACTAAGAAATTCAAGCTACACGGAAAAAGCAATGAAAATACGAGTCGGTAAAGTAAAAGCAAATGTAATAAAAAAAGAAATTGACGCTAGTTATGTTTCATCGTTCAAAAAAGTAAAGTACAGTGGTACAAGGTTACAAAATTTTAAAGAATTTTTCGACGATAGAAATATTTAAACCGATTTAATAAGAGTCAATGTTTTGCCCCTAAGTAGTTGGCTCAGTGACGATTATTGAGATGCATTTATTCGTATTCTAAAAGGTGTTAATCTATAAATGCATATACAGAGTGTGTTATACATGTGTGCGAATAATTATAATGTGATCAAACCAGTATATGGAAAAAGTGTTTCAAATTTTTGGCAGCACAGTAATACAACACTGGCAGACTTTTTACTTTAATGAAGAAGTTATTCAAGTGTATGATAGGTTATCAGAAACTACTTAATACAAAGTAGTTCCACAAGAAAAGATGTACTTAAAAGCTCGTTTTCCGTGCATCAAAGAAAAGAACATGATATTTGAAAATATGAATAAGCAGCCTGATGGAAATAGTTGCGGTGTTTATTCTAGAGCATCCGCTTGACCACTTTTTTTTGGTGAAGATTCTACTTCCAAAAATTATTCATCTGATGCAGAAAGAATGTGGAGTCACTTTATAAAAGTGGTATTACTAGGTCAGCCTCTATTATTTTCGTTAGAAAATGAAGATGAAGGAGAAAATGACATAGAAAACGAAAAGGAAGATGAACATGAAGAGATAGAGAAAGAAGATTATCCAAAAAGTGAAGACAATTATCATGATTATGTAGAAACTAAAGATTATAACAATGTTGTAGACAATGCAGGTCAAAAACGTAATATAAAAATAAGGATGAGCCATACTAAACTAATGATAAAGGAAATCACGATATTATGACGTCAAAATAGCTGAAGAACAAACTGATCTACTATGAATAGAAGAAAGACGTAACTGTTATAGATTATGAGTGAAAACATTGAAAGTAAGAGGTCTGAATGGCAGTCTACCTGAAAGAGACCGTGAATCCTCTTTTAAGACCACACAAGGTGAATTTTCTTCTGACTGAAAACAAGACTAGCTAGCTTTTTAATGCCACAGTGCTCTTTGAACAATAACTTAGTACTCACAGTTAACGTTACTGTAGGACCAACTCAAAGCTCGCAGTAGAAGAGGGGTTTTAGTTGGTATTCTTCAATATGATTGTGACTTCCTGATGGGACAGATGGATGTAATCTTGCTCAGTCCAACATTGCCACACGTTTCTGAGGTGCTCGTAGAGGAGTTTCCCCTCATCGATGAAAACAAAAAAATCCCAACCACGTAAGTATCAAATAATATCTTAATTATGTTTGTATTCTGACCAATATACTATCTAACCTTGTTTCATTATACTATTAAATATACTTGTAGCTAAGTATATTAACATTTGCTGGAGTTAAAGACGTAAAACTGTTGATAGAACATTTTTGCGGATATGCTTACTTACATATTTTGTATATGGGTGTTTAGTCTTCGATACATGACAACGTTGTTACATGCGTGCTCTAGGCAAGCAGGGAGCAGCATATGAGTAATCATTTGAGGGCAGAAAGCAGGCCAGCTACGACTCCTACGAGCACAAAAACGGCCCAGCAGACGAAACAAAAAAAGATGATTAATAAGACTGGGATTTGACGGAACTAGGCGAGGATAGCCGAAGTACCAATCACCTTGGATAAAAAAACCATCAGTATCGTATCTGCTAATTATTGACAGTAGCAGGGGTGGAATTTCCTTAACTTGGCGAGCTTCTACACCACATAACACCATTCCACAGCTGAACACTATGTAATTCTTCTACGAGACATTAGAAGTTTTGTGTAAAAAAAGAGTTCTGTAGAATAGTATTATGTAGTGTGGTGTGGAGCTGTGGTGTAGAAATTTGCCAAGTTGCGGAGTACGGTCCCAGAGCCGGTAGTATGTAATTTTTGCTTTGGCTCTATATAGATCAATGTTCATCTTAAATACAATTTAGGACGTCTTCTACATAGAAATGGGTTGGTATCAAGTTGTTACAATGTTAAACACTCGCAAATAGATTTGTTCATGAAATGCATTTATCCAAGCCGGTGCATTCTCGACGCACCTGGAGCCATATATGTGGGTATGCGTATTCTTTGACGGCATATATTGATTTGTATACCTATATATATATATTAGGGTGTCCCTTATATACCAATATTTTTTTTTTGCCGTGCCGCCCCCCAAAAACCTTCTATTTGGTGAAAAAATGACCCCTGAATTTTTTCAGATTAAAAAAAAAATATTTAACCGTGCCTATTTTGAAATAATGGTTTTTAGTTCACGTGTGTGTATTATGCTTGATATAATATAATTTCTCAAATGAGTTTGCTTAAAATTGACCTTTAACAATTTGGAAGACAAACACTTTTCATGTAAAATTTGTCGTAGAATCCGAATTTTCACTTATTTTCAACCTTAGAGTGCACCAGATAGCGTAAAAAGGTCTTTTACGTCTTTAAACAGCCTTTTTTTAACGATTTATCTTATAAAAGAGCCCTGTGAGCTCGTTTTCACTCTCGTAAATGAACGAAAATAGTATTCTTGAAGTAAAATTTATCATAGTTCTTAAATTTTTACTTATTTTCAACCTTCATTCACATCAAATAGCGTGAAAGAGGTCTTTGATTTTAAAAAACGGCCGTTTTTCAATGATTTTTCGCATTAAAGCTCGATAAAATTTTCGTAACTAAATAAAAGCAGCGAATTTATAGTGAAATTCAACGTAGAATCCAATTTTCTACTTACTTCAGACCTACAGTTTGATTACATAGTGTTAAAAGGTCTTCAACGGCCATTACCGGTCAGTTTACAATGATTTTGCAGAGAAACGGGATTTGCAAGAGCTGGCAAGTTCAACAATGAATAAAAATAAATATATTGACGAAAAATTTTAATTTTCTAATATTTTGATCTAAATTTCATGTGAAACTTTTCCTATCCTCTCTTTATATCCCAGCAAAGATGCGAGACGGTGACGCCCCAGGTAATCGAAGTAAGTTGTTAAAGATTGTATCCGGTAATAATTTACTTTTTTTTTTAATTTGAAAATAAATCTGATGCACTTGCAAGTACTACGTTCGGTTCATCTTAATTAATGTAATAGCTATGGCTTTGCTTGTGTCTTAAATCACGTGTCAAAGGAAGGGATGTTAATGTAAGTGGAGTTTTAGTTTTAGAAGTTATACAAGTTATACAAGTTATATAAGTTGTATAATTTAGCCTAGTAAACCTTGTCAGAAAACAAATACACGGAAGTTACTACTACTACTACTACTAATCTGTCACTTTTCTATTTGTACGAGGCTGACTTGTATAACTTACATAAGTTATATGACTTCCAAAACTAAACTTACATTAAGGCCG
>JAPYYV010004320.1:0-16817 GCA_030522625.1 Copidosoma aretas
GATGCTCAGCAACAGCAGAGACGTCCTGCAGAGCCAGGGAGTCCCGCGGCACGATGCTCAGCAACAGCAGAGACGTCTAGCAGAGCCAGAGAGGCCCGCGGCACGATGCTCAGCAACAGAATAGACGTCCAGCAGAGCCAGGGAGGCCCGCGACACGATGCTAAGCAACAGCACAGATGTCCAGCAGAGCCAGGGAGGCTCGCAGCACGATGGTCAGCAACAGCAGAGACATCCTGCAGAGCCAGGGAGGCACGCGGCACGATGCTCAGCAGCAAAGCGTGTTGTATAGCACGTCGTCGTGATAAAGGCACGCACGTGTCTGTGTCTCTAATACGCAAGATGGCCGCTCTTCTCGTTGCACAAGCACGATGGCGAAGAGAACAGAAGTCCTCCGCGTGGTTAAACGACTCAAAGCTAACACACACGTAAAGAGGCACCAAGAGCCTTCGCTAAAGCGAGCCGGGTGCTATGAATGTGAATAGACACAAAAGACAACCACAAAGGCCTGGTGAAAACGAGCCGTGCGCTATAAATAAGAGTGTGTATGTAATACGGTCGACGCGCCGGCGCACCGACCGCGTTTGCTTCGTTACCGTAAAGAAGAGAAAGAAAGGATTAAGATGGCCGTGTAACAACGGCAACCACGTGGCTCAATGCCTCGACTCCTCACCCCCACGTATCCGGCTCGAAGTACATAGTCTCAAAATGACGGAGTGGACTGTAAATAATTTTCTTGCTTTGAGGCTGGATACGGAGGGAGAATAAGGAGATAGGCTAGCTATACAATAGGTAAATAATTATCACGTATCACAAGACACTTTTCACAAAAGATAGAGTGATTTATTATATAAACCAATTATAGGTAATTAGACATAATGAAATAGAAATTTGCACAATGTGAATTTTATAAAACAGTGTAAGCACTGAACTCAACCATGATGATTTAAGTAAATAATTATTGAACGGATTTAAACGAATCTATGATTAAATTAAACTGAGACGATACTATTATATAGCTCTCTTCCATAAGAAAGTAGAGCGAAAGTATAGCACTACATGCTATGACGAGCGAACGAAGCAGACTGACTGCCGCTGCTTCAGTTACAATGTCAAGTTATACACCGCTCGTATTGACGTCACAACGCGTATTAAGACAGGCGCGTATATTTAAATTTAAAGCAATAGCTGGTTTACGAACATGATCTTAGTTGGCACTTTTCGTGATTCTGTTTCCCTGATTTTGAGTCTGCTTCACCGTCCGCTTGCCCATCGATGACTATATCTGATTTACCCTTATTGGACCCGTTATAGTGTTATTTTTTCTTTTGCACTATATCGTCCGAAATTTACGATTCTGAGCAGCGAATATTTACTTTCTTAGGTCTATCCTCAATCCTTTTCCTGAGAGTCACATGTAATTTAAATACACGCGCTGGTGTTCCGTCGCTAACGGCTAGTCCTTCTTCCTCTTGTTCGTCAGCTAGTCAATGCAATTTTCGACGTGACCTTTCGGTGTTAACTTCCTCTTCTCTCAGTGCTGGATTACGGGAGACAGCGTCTGGCGTTTCGTTGAATATGCCGTGGCGATAAGCTACGTCAAACTCGTAGCATATTCACTGTGCCTTTAGCCTATTATTTATTCCAATGTCAGATTTTTTGGAAGTATGGTTATGTTTCAATGTTTCATTGTCTATAATTACCGTAAATCCACGCCAATATAGATATAGTTTGAACTGCTCTTTTGCAAAGACAATCGCTAGCAGTTCTTTATCATAAGTGGGATAGCGCAATTTACTAGCCCGTAGACAACGGGAGGCATACTTGCACGGTTGATCTTTCCCAAGTTCTCCTTGACTCAGTATCGTGCCTGTTGTGTAGTCTGACGCATCAGTTATTACAATAAAGGGCTTCTCTAAGTCGGGTCCTACAAGAACCGGCTTGCTACATAACGCAACCACGAGGGTTTTAAAGCTTGCTATTGCTGCTCTTTCCATTTGAACTCTGATTCTTTCTTTAAGAGTTTGGAAAAAGGCTGAGCAATTTTTGCATAACCTTGGATAAACGTCCTGTCATATGAGACAAATCCAAGAAATTGTCTTACTTTTTTTGCATTTGTTGGTTTTGGGTATTTTCTTGCGGCCTCGATTTTCTTCAGATCCGTTTTTATCATTCCCTTGTCGACAATGTATCCCAGAACTTTTGCCTCAAGTTTTAAAAATTAGCTTTTTTCGGCTCAATTATCAAATTAGCCTCACTCAGTCGTTTTAGGAGCCTTTTAAAGCGTTTTCCGTGCTCTTTGAGATTCGGGGTGAATACCATAATATCGTCCAAATAAACCTTCATTTCAAACTCTTGCAAACCTGCTAAGGCGGGAGTCATTGCTCTCATAAATGTATTCGGGGAGTCCATGCACCCCATGGGCATACTTTTATATTGGTGGTGTCCATCTGGTCCGTAGAAAGCCGTCTTGTGTGCATCGTCTTCGTGAATTTCTATTTGGAAAAATCCTTGCCTTAAATCCACGACTGTTATATACCGGGCTATTGCCAGATGCTCAAGTATATCACTTTAAAACAGCAAGGGATGGCAGCTTCCAACACTGATTTTATTCAGCTGTCTAAGATCTGTGACTACTCGCCAATGCTTCTCGCCGTCTGTGCCTGCTTTTTTGGGCACTACCACATGTTCGAATTATATGGTGACTTCGACGGCTCAACAATATCCTGCTCGAGTAACTTTTCTATTTCTATCTTTAAGTGTTCATCTAGCGCTGGCGGGTATCTATAGCGTCTGGCTGTCACAGGTTTATCTGTTCTTGTCGTAATTCGATGCTTTGAAATATTAGTGGCTTTTAACGGCTTTTCGTCCAGACCAAATACAAACGGATCATATTCTATAAGTTTTCGAATGTTTTACTTTTTTTTTTCTCGAGGTAGCTTGAAACGTCAATGAGTCGCACTATTTTTTCAACTTCCGCATTCCTCTCCTTGTCCGATGTATTGCTGTGTATTTTCACTTTCCCTTTAGTATAACGTTCTATGTCCTCCTCCGAATCCCCTGCTATTTCACCGGTGATATGGATAGATTGTTTATTTTTCTGATATCCTGTTTTAAAATGTCTTATAATGGCCTTGTAAACGCCCTTAGCATCGTCCCCTTCCACACTATACGAATCGGCATCTTGTTAATGGAATCTTGTTAAAGAATACCTAAGTTGTTCTTATTAAGTGAAAAACTTATTCGTTAAATCATCTGAATAAATTTAATTGTTATTCTGGCTATGTTTCTACTATAGAATTTCTGTGGTTATTTAAGTAGCATTTTTCATAATAATAAGTGTTGATTAAAAATTTAAAATAAAATTTTGAAGAAAATATATATTAGATTTTGCAGAACAAAAAAATGATTCTACAAGAATTCCAAGTTCTAGATAAAAACACAATTATGCGAGTAAGATGTATACTTTATGAATAGTTTTTTATTTACAATGGAATCTAAGGAATTTCAGTTATTTATGAAGCTATTAGATAGAAATTTCTGAAAATATAATCCTCCATGGATGTACTGTTTCTTGCAAATTAAAAATTCTACAACTTCCACGGAGCTTATTAGCAACTAGCAGCAACTAATTTACAAGGAGGATGCAGCAGCTTCATAAATTGACAAAAGTAAGTATTAACGAGCTATTATGGGTTTGTGAGTTTGAAAGAGACTTTGATGAAACTACGTTTTTATCCACGAGTTACGCAAAGTACGGTGTACAAAGCTAGAATATATACCTACTCAACACCAAAGTATTTATAGATTTATGGGTTTTTTTGTCGATCTTTCAGTCATTCGGTTACTTGGTTAGTTGGACAGCTATTTTCATGTGATTTCTGCTCATGCAACCCTTAGGGCGTGGTCACATGGAGTACAGAATCCGCATACGGCACTATTTAAGCCCATGAAAGTGAGAGAGAAGTGTATGGAAAAGACCTCTCTCTTGTTCTCATGGGCTTAAATGGGTTCCGTATGCGGATTCCATGCTCCATGGGACCGCACCCGTAGGGTGCGCATACACGGGCTATCTGCATGTTTGGAAAAACATTCCGCGGGCGATTAAATTCAAACTGCCGAGCATTAACGTTGATAAAGTTTGTTACAAACAGCGTAATTGTTGCCTTATCAGCAATAAAACGATATTGCGTGAGTGCACATAAACTTAAAAACTCATAGTGGATGGAAAGTCCATAAACAGAGAGGTTATGTTGGTAGACATATGCATATGGGTCGACTACATATAAAAAGTATGAATGTTTGTACTTCTGGTGCTTAAAATAGTTTCTAATATTAAAATACACTTATGCAACTCATTTTACCAGTGCTTATTCTGTGCTACCGCATCGGTTCACCCTATACTTAGTATATTTGGAAAGTATATGTAGGTAGTCTTTTAGTAGTTTTTTACTTGACTTTTAGTTGTACACGTGTGTATTTCTGGTATAATACACTTTTGATGGGCGTAGTATCATATCTCTGAGTATGGTCATTTACTTTTCAGCGTGTATAAAGAACCCTGCAAGTATGCGAAAAGAATCCTAATATCTTAAATATGGAATCAATTTCTTTTTTCCTCTTGACATTTCTTTCACTCTGTATACGCTTGTTTGTGCAATTATGATTCTACATATAATTAAGTAGTCGTTTATAAAGTATTATCATGACAAGTTTTTTAACGTACATCTTCAATCGATATCTATGTATCACTTAATATTTTTTACTTTAATTAGGTATTTTCAGAGTGTATAAGTACGTTCATTCAAGTGCAGTACAGGTTATCTTGGCTGTCACGCATTTTGCACCAGTTGACTATGCGTATGGATATTTTTTGTGTCGTGCGTACAAATTAAATTTAATATCTTATAAGGCTATTGGACTTGCAGACCATACATTAAACTTTTGGATATTCGAAGGGTTAACACAGTTCAAAGTAAGTAAATATTTATGAAATTATATTTTTAGGTAAGTGTTTAAGGTGTGCATTCTTATACATAATAGAAGAAATCTTATCAGTATTTGATACCCTTACTTTCTTTTTATATGTCATTAAGCCAATTTTCACGCCATATTGTAATAATAGTATGGGCATAAGCATAAATATTTGTTCATCTTGCGAAAGAAAAGGAACTGCTAGTTTTCATAAGAAACTGTAGCAGTTTTTAATCAATTAAGCACAGTCAGACATTATTTAGCTTTGTTATTGAATTTTAAAAAATAAAGGTTTTGTTACGTGGATTACTATACGCTCAACTGCCGCAGAGTAAAATTCAGTTATTTTGTTTTCTCTTGTGCACATGAGTTTAAATGGCGGCCACTGTAAAGGCTATTAGGAAAAGGGTTGCTCTTGACTGGTGAAGAATAACATAATCTTTGATACACTTAAGCTTTAAATAATGCATGTCAAAATGTTTGCATGTACTTGTCCATTTATTTCTGTATGTATTGATGAAAGTATAAAGATAAAATCAGGTTAAAAACTATTGATGAGGCTTTCTTTTGCAGTGATTCATTACCATCTTAGATTAAAACTCTACAAAGAAGTGACATTTATTGTAGCCTACTTTTATAACAGCACATAATAAACACAACACAAGTAAAATGAAATTTTTATAATAATAGAGCAATTGGAAGCACATTTTAACTTATAACAAAATGTATCTTTGATTTAGTGTATAATTATTAATTAAATGAACACAATACGAAGTATATTCAAACCAGTTCGTTTTTTAATATGATATAATTTTTTTTTTTCTCTAATTCTTATGCAAATTGCCTAACTCAGATATAGAATTGTGTATTAGTGGGAGAAGTAAAACTTTATGCTGAGTTTAAATTCAACACATGTTCTACAGCTCTCATAAAACGTGAGATGTTAACTTTCAGTTACAGTTAACATTACAAAAACTGCAGAGAGGAAAAAAAGGTTTTTGGGTGCCACATATAGTTCTAATTCGTTATACCCAAGCAGAAATAATTTCGTTAATATAATTATTATTAATTATTTCTAAGAAACGGTAACTAATATAAACAGATGTTAACAGTTAATAAAGTCCACACTTGGGACTACATTAACACGTATCATTTATCTGTTAAATGCTACTAGTAATTTTTGATAGTAGTTCTTATCAATTATAAATGTAGTTTTATTGTGAAATACGAGTTAGAAAATATGGTTTGATTTTATCATTAAGAAAATAATTTTCATTAATAAGTAGTCATAATTTATACGAATTTTTTTTAGTAACTACAAAATTGTATAGTACTAAAAAACAAGCAGTAAGAATCACAAACTATTTATAAAATTGATTATTAGCTATTTTTGTTCTGTTTGCTTTTAAGATGTTTTTTGATAGGAAAATAATAAAAATTGATAACGATAAGAATTTATAATAACGGTAATATTATCAGTCTTACATCTGGACTTTATAAACTGTTATTATCATTTATTATCACTTATTCACTAAAATAATTTCCGCTTGGGTGTCTTATTATTTATAAAAAAAACTACAATAGTAAAACCTGGATTAGGACCTGATTCTTTTATGTTTAATTCACAATGGACTTAACCACGTTGCAAATTTTGGCGTCATATGCTGTTTTTTAGACGTATGTCACATCTTAGAACGTTTGTTCGTTATTTGGCTAGAATGTAATGCTCGAATTTGGTTAATACGTCATAATAACTGATTATATTAGTTTGCCAAAAGAGTTGATGAATATCGTAAATTGCGTCCCCATTAATATCATGAGAGTAATAAACAAGAAACTTTTATCAAGACATTGACAGCAATCCTACTCTGTGATCGCAAGTAACATCTCACCTGAGATCTCAGACCGAAATCTAATCTGAAATATCGCTAGAAATTTGTAAAAATACTTTACATTCTACTCCTATTTCCACCATACTTCTACGAAAGAAGCAACTTTCTCTTAACTTCTCGGGGAGACAAAGCCAACTATTTTAGCGTGGCACCTTGATCCATTAACAGTATGAGACGTCCCGATAAGAAAAAGATTACGTACGCCTTAAAGTAGTATACAGCCCATTGACGGCTCCCGGAAGGAGATCTTGACAGCCCAAAGAAGTAGTGTTATTAAGTACATTTCCAGCTCGCTTACGGAAAACCTCAAGTCTGATAGCCGTAAAGTGCCCGTAGACTGTCCGTGCATGGCCCGAAATGGTGAATTTGTGAGATTTGGGGTTAGATTGCTCCCGTAAGTATATTAATTTTTAGGTCAACAATTTATTCTTCTCGGTTGTAAATACACGTGGTAGATCACTTTTTTATTCAAAACCCTCTCGACATTGATACCAAATTTGGTTTTTTTATTTAAATAGCATGAAATTTTTTAATTTTAACAATGTTTGATTTTTTTGTCCTCTTTACGTATTTTTCCTAGATTTTTTAATCATACCATTAAATTATGTATCAGTTGGACTTGATAAATTGATTTTTTCCAACTGAAAAATAGCAAGTTGAAAAAATTTGATTTCTTGGAGGTTTTGTTGCTCGAAGGCTTCAAAGACCAAAATCAAATTTTTTTAACCTGCTCATATTAGGCCGGAAAAAATCAATTTATCAAGTCCAAGTAATATCTACTTTAATGGAATGATTTTCAAATCCAGAAAAAATACTTAAAGTGGTCCAAATAGACAAAGTTAAAATTTATAAATACCATGCTATTTAAATGGGAGGACCAGATGAGTCAGGTGGTCGGTATTAACTCTAAAAAATTTTGGTTTTCAGGCTATGAATTTTCATTTTACGATACACCAGAGAGATTGCAAGGGGTATATGCCCAAAAAGTCGAAATGAGCAAATAACGTACACCCTAATGTACATATATATGTATGTTTTCAATAACTTCCTAACATCTAATGAAGCTGAAATCTTGCACACACCCTGGATTTTGATGACAATACTATACAGTATAGACAATTTTGGAATAAATCCACTATAGACGACATCATGAAATGACGGATTTAACTTTTTTTTAACAATCATATTTATAAGAGTATTAAGTATAACGAGTTGGATACAGTAAGCTATGTGAAGTACTTTTGAATCTAGGATGGCATTCAGTGAAAAATGGCGGATTACCTTTCTCTTCGTAACCCCCTTGACAGGGATACCAAATGATAGGGCATGACGATTAGAATACAATATGCTATGCAACGTCATTTTAAATCACATTCGACGGCTGTCACAAAACGGCAGATTACATTTATCTTTGCAAATTCCTAGATAGGGGGTTCAAATAAATGGGCATGATAAGCACAATCAGTGCATTTGTAGGAAATGATAATAGTATTGTATTAAAGTTATTACAATTTATTGATTTATACTTTTTTACGACAATAATTGAAATTTTGATGATACACTGATGAAAAGTAATTGAAAACTAAAAAGAATAAAATGAATTTCTTTGCCCCCATGACTTACAACTCTTTTTTAGCAAAAACGATGATTCGTTAAAAATTTTATCATTGGTAAACGAAGCTAAAATTGTATTTAAAAATTTTTTTTTTTGCTTCCGGTACAACACAATTCGTTGGGTAGCCTTAGCTCCATTCATTTCTCGGAATTTAACTGCTATAGTAAAAAGATACGTTACCATTACAATGAGTTGTCCCGGGAGAAATAATCCGACTAAGATCAACAGAATTTCAGTAAAAAGTAAGTGCAGAAATTTGCAGACTAGTGGCATTACAATTTTGATCAAAGAGTCTGTGATTTAAATCTGTATCGTAAAGTATACTGTCCTATATCCTATTGCTTGTAAACATTGGGTTTTAAATACAATGAATTTAATTTTTAATATTTTAATTCTCATGGTGACTTAGACATCATACCTACTCTTTATGCAGATGAAGCACAGAAAACCTTTTTCCCATCTATGCCAACGGCAGTAACGTAAGACGCCTCAATGAAGAGTGCCAGATCAAAATAATGAATGGGACAAGGATGTGAAAAGTTTATTAACACAGGAGTATAATAATTCTCGTATCAAAGCTAGTGATGTCTCAAGCATTAAAGAAATCAATAGAAAATACAACGACAGTGACCTAATCATATAGAATGAAAATGAAGTGGATAATATTGCACTGTCAGTCACTCCAATCACATACTCAACAGCTGACGTCATTTTACACAATAACTATGAATTGTTTTTGTCTCCTTAACAATCGATGAACCAATGGATGGTGCAGAAGAATTCATGAGCAGTGATGAATTGTGTGATGATACTTACGATGACTTTTACCCAGATATTCATGATCATACTGAAGGGGAAGCGAGTTTGACTGATAGTCTTCATTTATGATATGTTGATTGCGGAGTTGGTCGTGATCACACGTCAAACTTATTAAAAGTAGTAGGGAAAGCCGGACACAATAAACTTCCTCTGGATGCAAGTACATTCGTGAAAACTTCAAGATCATCCAATATAAATAATTTTTAACCGGGTGAGTAACTTCACTATGGGCTACGGAAAGCCTTGGGTGATATGTTAGATCGGAAAGAAATCTTCGAACCAAATATAGCTATCGACATTAACATAGATGATCTACCAAATACATAATCTACCAAACGAACATTATGGCCGATTCGAGGCAAGATTGTCACGGAGGGCCCTTTGTAATTGGAATATATCACGGATACGAAAAACCAAAGTCAATCAATCACTATTTGAATCCTTTTATAAACGAATTTACAAATTTAAGTACAGAAGGATTCAGACTAAACGAAATCATGTATAAAGTTACTTTAAGGTGCATAATTTGCGATAGCCACGCTCGCAGTTTTTGCACCTGTACTGAGCAGCACAACGGCTACTTTGGCTGTGGAAAATGTCAGGAAGAAAGTACTTTTATGAAAAAAACGGTGTATCTGCATACAGAGGCAAGCCTTCGAACAAATAAATCGTTCCGCAACCGAGATCAACCGCAGCATCACCATAACACTTCCCCGTTTGAAGCACTCCCCGTGGATATGGTCAAACAATTTTCACTTAAGTACATGCATCTTGTCTGTTTGGGAGCCACGAAGACAATTTCAACAATTGGGATGAGGTTCATTCCTAAGTTCCCCGCACATGTCGTTCTGAAGCAACATCCAGTACGTTCCTAAAGAATTCAACAGCACTCTCGAGCCTTTAAGGGAACTTGGTAGATGGAAACCTACTACCTTTAGATTCTTTTTGATGTACGTAGGTCTAATCGTACTTGATAATTCTTATCTACCTGTTGATTACATTCTACATCGCAACTGTTTAAGCCACGCCATAAGACTGTTATGTCACTCACAGCCTGCGTTTCTTATAATAATTATGTCGCTAATTTATTAAAGTACTTCGTTGAACAGTTTAAAGTATTGTACGGCAATAAGTTTGTTACATATACTACTCATAACTTGATAAACCTGGCAGACGATGCGAATTGGTATGGAACGACAGACAGTTTTAGTACTGTTGACATTGAAAAGTTTATGAAATTTCTTAAAAAGATAATCAGAAAGAAAGAAAAAGATTTACAACAAATTCATCGTCAACTGTCGGAAGAAATGAGATCCAGGAGAACTGGAAACATTTATATGGAGCAGGTTACAATGCACGGGCGATTAAATATTCATTTGCCCTTAGGTTGTGTCAATAGCAACAAAAAACTATTGTCTACAAATTATGAGTTCACTACTAAAATACCAAATAACTGTTGTATTTTGCAAAATAATATTATCGTGGTGATAGATTACATTGGGAAAAAAGAGGGGAATATCGTAGTGATTGGTAGGAAGTTGAAAAAGAAAAGTATTTTGGAAAACTACCCCGTTAATTCGATCTTTTTGAATATCTGCATTGTGGAAAAGTTATCTTGCCTATGTATTTTTCCCGCTTAACACATTATTTGCAAGGCGTGCTTATTTTTACAGAATGAAAAATATAATGCATGCCTACTCACATTAGTGCATTGCATGGAATGTAAATAATATGTAAATAGTTTCGACTCTATAAAAACAGTCAATAATACTAATATACTTTTTAAATTTTGTGTTAAAGCTCTTTAATTAGGGAAGTTGTGATTGATGCTTTAAAAAATACAGAACGTTTTCTTTCTGTAAATAAGTCTAACGGTAAAAATGTGGCTTTATGATTAAATGATATTTAATTGTCATGTACTCTGTATTGTATTGGTGGTCTCTTTTATATGTATATGCACACGTAACGTAGGGCAGATACATATGAGATTTTTAGTTATTTAGAGAATCAAATGCATGCTGTATTTAAAAAAAGTGTGTTTTGATTTTTACATATTATGTATATGTTTAAGTATTGAGTTAAATTTGATTAATCTTTTTTTTAGACCATGAGTTTCTGTATTATTATTTTCGAGGACAGCATGGCCTCTGTGCCAATATCATGGATCAATAAAGCTGAAAGAATCTGCGTCTGGCCTGGTAGCCATGCTAATCTCCAGAATCTCCGAAAGATAATATCCTCAGCAGAATGGCAGGTGCTTAATTATCTACGGGCGCTCGGACCAATAGGTAATACAAAACCATTTATTATTAATGAAGTAATCTACTTACTATATTTTGTTATGTTATTGAAAATCGTATCGTGCCCCACTTGCTTTGTATTTATTTATTTTCATGTCGGTTTAGGATGTACAAAACCGCCGCCCCTTCCTTCCCACCCAACAACATCAATCGTACTCGGTCAGGAAACATTTTAATGTAAGGTGGCGCGAGCCTTTAGTGTCCTACCAAGCACGGGTCATTCTAAGGTTCTAAGGATTAGAAAAAATATGTTTTGCTTATAATCATGATAAATAAATATCTCAGTCATAATAAAATTAACGAGTCCAATGGTCGACAAATAGTGATAAACATTACGATAAGAACTCGTCATTATCATATGCGCTTTTCATTTTCTCAAAATCCAAGTCGCCAACGAAAAATTGTTACAATTCAAACAGATTTCTTATACAAAAAGTACAGACACAAATTTGATGTTTGGAAGTTTGTTATTCACTTTAACAGTGATAGTTGTTTTAGTGATGATTTCGATAAGATTGCGTGTTTAAGTGCCGAGTTTTCAGGAACAATATTTTTGAACATAAAG
This sequence comes from Copidosoma aretas, assembly GCA_030522625.1. Lineage (NCBI taxonomy): Eukaryota > Metazoa > Arthropoda > Insecta > Hymenoptera > Encyrtidae > Copidosoma > Copidosoma aretas. The sequence goes on from JAPYYV010004320.1 coordinate 12,163, forward strand.
TGGTTAAAAATGGTATCGTTTTATAGCAAAAGTATTTTGCAAACTTTATTTCCATATCTAAATTCAAGATATTTACATCAGTCCAGTTAAAAACGCCCAAGCCACCTTGACTACTGAAATTTGAATACTTATTCAAGGAAGAAAAGAAAAAAACTTAACTTTACAATTAAACTTACAGCATAAGTGAACTTTATTCGATAAACAAAACAAATAAATAATATGTGTAAAAAGGACATACATATGACATATATTATATAACATACAATGAAAAAAAAAGTACCTACTTTCTACATAATGATCTTTCAATAGATACTAACTTTCTTGTATCAATAACAATACTCTATGTATAACTTTAAGTTTCATCAAAAAAGCTTAAAAAAGGTTAAGAAAAGTTGATTTGTGCAACATTGTTTTGCAATGTAAAAAAATTATCCAAAAACGTTTCCGAAAATTTTTTTAGAAAAGCGAATTCTTGAGAAAACGATCTAAAAATTTACAGATATCTTGTTTAAGTATCGATTAACAACATTGTCGCTAAAGGTTTCGTCTCGCTGAAACTTTCTTACACACTTTTTCTCGCCAATGTCGAGGAGTCGTTGTTTTTATCCACTATCGACTAGGAACTGATTACTCAAGTACAATAAGTATTTTTAGTAATCTTTCTTATTCGTGGGCATTCCTAGAGCGTTATATATTTCTGTACCCTATTATAAGTGATTTTGACAAAACTCGGCGGAGTTATCGTGATTTCTGTTCTAAAAATAAACTCGCGTCGACTTTGATAAATTCACATTGTTTATTATTTATCTCAACAATTGTAAGTCTAATCCAAATTCTTTTAGTATAGGAATGATGTAGCTATTTTTCTATGTAAGCTAGTATTATTTTATAAGTGATTCCGTACTTGGAAAATTGCAGTTTACATTCTTTATGTATATGGCGGTTTCAAGCGCTATGGCCCTTATTGCACCCAACGCAACGCCTTAATTTGATCCCAGCAACTTCTGGCTCCATTCATTCTGTAGGGTAATAATAATGAGCGTCAACTGTTTGTCTTATACTGGAATAGCTATGTATCCCATAAATACTGTTACACAAATATTGTATTCAAGACTCACATATTAGCACGTCCACGCGGATCCAGCCACCTGGCGCGCGCGGCACGATCTCTCAGCAGAATGCAACTTTTCAACTCGGTCACAGGCGATAGAAAAAGGTAGAAAAAAAATATAAAAACACAAATCGATAGATTTTGATCTGCTTTTTCTAATTGTGCAGAAGGTTTTTCGATTAAACCTTTTATTCATAGAGAAAATTACGATTGAAGTTCTAAGCCTTATTGCGAAAAAACGCATTTAAAAAAATTTTTTTTTCTTGCATTCTTGAAAGAGCAAGTCTTAAACTACAATACCTCAAATTTTCAAGTTGGGAGAGCCAACGATGAACGATTGGTAATCAAATAAAGGTGACAGTGCGTGGTCAGGGGTGTATATATAGTACGTATTTCTTCAATTTCTTGGTTATGAGCGCGGACCTCTACGGCGTTCCTATGCTTTTCTTATACCTACTAAAGGGCTCCGCCCCCTGCACGCTTTGCGCGGCAACCCCCAACTATTAACCAAACATAATAATTTCCATTATTTTTCAAGAAAAATAAAATCATTAGCTATTTTATAACAGTTGGTTTTCATTTTTTTAATCCAAACTACTTTTTATTTAATTTTTTTAAATCTCGTTCCTAAATTTTCCCGCTCTCAGCTAGTCTGAACCAATCAGATCAAGAGTTATTGTGTCGACTGTCACGTGTAACTGATTCTTTTAGGAGAGATAGATATCAGTTTGACCATGAACTGCCGTCTGTGTTTGTTTACCACTCTTTTATCTTTTGCCCTACCAACTTAAAAATTTAAGGTATTGTGGTTTAAGACTTGCTCTTTCCAATGGTGCAAGAAAAAAAAATATAAAAAAAAATGCATTCTTTCGCAGTAAGGCTTAGAACTTTAATCGTGATTTTCTCTATGAAAAAAAGGTTTTATCAATAACCGTTTTTCCCCATTAGAAAGAGCAGATCAAAATCTATCGATTTATGTTTTTTTATTTTTTTCCTACCTTTTTCCATTGCTTGTGAGCGAGTTGAAAAGTGGCGTTCTACTGAAAAAACGCGCCGTGCGAGCCGCGCCGGGTGGCTGGTTCTGCGTCGACGTGCTCATATGTACTCTAACGTATGCAAGTATATGTCAACGTCTTGTAGAATACAACGTATTATTGTAGTTTGAAAAATATCAATGGGTACTGTTACATAGTCAGAAACAAAAAAAAATGTTGTAGGATACATTCTACTCTTTCCGCCTTCTAGCCTCAAAATATTACTTTTACTGGTTGATTCCGTGTTAACCGAAGAAATAAATTATATTCGTAGCTCGTTTGGAAACGCTTCTTTACGAACTCCATTACGTCTCTTACCTTTGGCTCGTGCCTTAATCTTCTCGGTCCGTAAATACAAGCTTTTCCGAACGCGTTCGAAATCTACTATTATTTTTTAGATGAAATTGTATTACTGAGTATGGATAAGTACTTGTACAGGACGTTTTTTGATGTAATATATACACCTATATCTAGAGACGAAAATCAGATGCACGAAGCATATTCTAATATTTTACAGCAACTTTCCAAGAAGCATTAGCGGTAGAAAAGTAGTCTGCCAATATGGGCACGAACGAGGATACTGATACCATCCTTACATTATAATTGACAATGCAGTCCAAGCGTGTGTCCTAAAAAAAAAGAATTGGTGATCACTCAAGTGACTCTGACGATCCTAATGCTGTGAGCAAAGGTATAGACTTGTGATCGAGTTATGTATTGATGAAAATTATGAGCTCTGTAGTAGAAAAGCATTTAAAAAATAATAAGTCAATGATATTGTAAAAAGTGTATTTTAAAATAGTTTTCGAAAACGTATGCGGGGTAGCCAAAATTGTTTACTGTATTTTCTAATCTCTTATAATTGTGCCGGTTTTCAAATTTTTTCTGTTTGATGTTATGGTTTAAAATTTGTACGCATGCAGACAATACTGGAGATATAAAGGAGCAATGTTTCCTGAAAAAAATGCGTACACATTGATCCACTTTACCGACAGGGAATGCGTGCGCGGAAAGGCAAATTTCATGCACGTGTACTATAAATAAACTTTTCGATTTACAAACTCTTCTTATATGAATGAGGGGTCGCGCATAATTCACGTAAACACCTTTGAGACGGGGCGGGGGGTACGTTGCTTGTTTACTATTGATTACGTTAAGGGGAGGGGGAGGGGATATTCAAACAATTTACATAATTAAATTTTAGCAGCAACCATAAAAAATGTACAAAATCATAGAAAAGCAATCCATCCGAATCAAAAAGTAAAAAGAGCTATTAAAAAAACTCCTACGCATATAATGAATCGTCGTAAAGGCGAGTTATTGTATGTACTTATAATAAGGGCGATGAACTAGATGCTAAATGTCTTTTAATCGAAGAAATAATTGATATGGACGTGAGGTAATCTCGTAAAGTTATTGAAGTCATTCATTCGATAGTAAAGTGGCTTAAGGGAGTTCACCTCTTGGGCACCGTAACAACAAGTGACCAAGCCCAGTACTAATGATAAGTACAATTAGTTGAAATAATTGTATCATTTTGCACGCTGATTAACTCGTATCTTAATTACGTTCTTTCAGTGCAAAAAATAGTTGTGATGCAGTGTAGTTGATAAAAAAAAAAAAGCGTTCTATTACTGTAAACTGTAAAAAGGGCACCGCAAAATCCGTGCCTGAAAGGGCGGCTTCCCAGATGGCTCCTAACCTACCCTCTTTATATATTATGTAGGTAATCCTTTAAAGCAGGCTTTCTTCTGAAATTTATAAAATTATTATAATTGATCTCCTATAAGCCTTTGAATCTTTTTAAGAAAAATAAGGGATATTCTAACGCAGTCACTACACACATAGCTCAAATAATTGCAAAATCTGATTATTTTAGATACATACAAAAAAAATTGTGAAAGTCATGATAGCTGGTTTTTGAAGTTTCCCATAAGTCTGTGTTAATTAAACACTGTATCTCTCAGCTAATAGGCTCTACAACTTTAAAGATCATCTTCTATGATTGTAAGTAATATGTTTGTACAGTTTTATCGAAGTCTAAATATATTCATTGTGGTTGTGAACTTCTTTAAGTGTGATTAGGCAGAAGAAAATGGAAATTTCTTTTGATACAATTGTTTATTTTATATAATAATATTTGTCAATAATAACTTATTTCTATTATTAATATGAGTATTTTTATTTATCTATGTGTAAGTAGTAAATAAATATCAATTCTGTTTATATAATTTTTGATGTTTTTAATTATTTACAGTAGCTTTTGTACGAGATTGGGAAGGCTTTAATTTGCGAACGAAGAGGTTTACGGCAACGATATTGTTGATTTATTTATGTTCAATCTTATCCTGGTTAAAAAAAACCACTTGGAAAATCGATTTCAGAACTGGTCAGCTTTTTATCCGGGTTAACGATATACCAACATCCTCAGAAACTTCTCTGATAGTGATTCGACGATTTTCCAAAACAATTTTCTTCACTGCTTGAACGTTTTCATCAGTTGTTGACGT
>JAPYYV010004321.1:0-16817 GCA_030522625.1 Copidosoma aretas
GAGTGTAATGGTGGCAAGGCCCCCTGCTTCGATGTTCACTCCCCCCTACTCGATTTCTCTTCTCTGCAAGGTTACTCGAGAGAGTGCGCGCGCGCGTAGGCTGAACGGTATATTATATCCGAAATGTATAGTGCTCTTAACTGAATTTCAACGAGCGCGAACACTAACTGAATTTTTAAATTTTATACACTGATTTTAGTGAGTACTTAGAAGTTTTGCCATGGACTTCTTCATGGAGTTTCACAGGCAACTACTTATTTTTTAAGGAATACCATTAAAATATTAGATAATTTCGCGGTTGAAAAAATTTTAATGAAAACGAAATATAGTTTTAAGGTTATTGGCAAAAAAATTATAGCTGCGATTGTCTCTGAACGAATAGTGACACATATAGGGGGCTGACGGGCAAAGCGCGTAGGAAGGCGAAGCCCCCCTAGTATATATATACATTAGAGTGTTTTTTTTTCGACTATTTTTTTTTTGTTTCCATCGTTACATTTTGTTGAAAATACTATAAAAACAAATTCCCTCAAAGTTTAAGCCTTTAATAAAATTATTAAGTACTCGCTCAAGGCATGTAAAGATTTCCCATTCAAATTACACGTGAACTCTGACATTTTAATTTTAATTTTTACAGCTCAGAGGCATTTTATGGCATCGCTTTGAAAAAAAACCAGTGTACTCAGAATCGGACGCTCTACAAAAGTGCCCATTGCGGCCAAGTCGTAACTCCTACGGGCGAGGTAGTACGGGCTGGTAAATCTGATTTTTCTACAAAATTCGCAGTTTTTTGCGTTTATCTCGTAAACGACAAGAGCTAGAGAAAAAGTTTAGAAGACCAGCTTGTAAGAAATTTAATTTATCTCCAAAAATTTTAGAGCACAAAGTCGGTAACATCAATATTTCTCGAGATATTGGGTTTTTGAGATTAAGTAGTATGGAATTTTCCTAGATTTTTGAGCTGAAATGTCGAAATTTTTGATTTTTTGTATTAAAGTTTAAATTTTTTAAAAATAAATAACCTATTATATTGGGATTACTTAAAAATAGTGACTGCTACTATTTGACAATTTTGTCACTCAATACGCAGCAGAAATACTTTAAACACTTCATAGTACTTTTTAAACTTAAAAATAGTTTGCCTGTCCAATAACCATGCACCTGGACTGACACCAGGCTAATAGTAATACAATTTAAAAGGATGTTGTACATTACTAGGAAAATGAATTTTCATTTGTACGAATCTTCTTTAAGCAAATTTTATTAATACAACATAGTAGTATTGCCAACGTTTCGGAGATGTCATTAATCTCCCTTATCAAGGCTGTAAGCAGCAAACATACGAACATACAAACACTTACATCATAATCTCGTCGCACAATCTTTTTCCTCAAACATCTTATAGTTAAAATGTACGCTTACCATTAAAAACTACATGTATACGCTTGTTAAAGAACAATGATCGGACACGTACACAGACACTTCTTTTTGTAACCGGTATGCCACCAACAACCAACAGTAGCGGTCCTATCGGTAGAAAACATGATTTATGGGTGCAGAAACTATTTAAGAAAGAGACGGTGGAAGGGGTAAAACTAAACTTACACAAACTGTGTGTAAAAATACGTGTTAGAAATTCAAATGAAAAACTGTCAATATTATTATCCACTTTTTCCTGACTGATATTCTCTCGTTGTCAGATCGGACACAGAAAGTTTCTTTCAGACACAGGGGAAATTTATAAGTTTGCAGGAAAAAAAAAAAAAAAGAGGAGAAGGGGTGAAATTGATTTCCCTAAATTTGAAAATTAATGCATGTACAAAAATCCCTAGAAGAACGCAACCAGGTGACCACGCAGGTACAAGAGGTGTGTATAGACCAGTAATTAGTCATACCACCCACCAATACCTCATGATCCCCTAGCTATTGCGCCTTCTCGGGTATCGCAAATGATAACCTTAGGCAGGTAATTTGCAACTGCTGGAAGCTGTTAAATTATCAACTGCACTTTATAACAACTTTTTAATTTCATCGTGTCAAATTGTCTATTCATATTGTTTCTCGTATCATAAATGTGTAACATCTCCGAAAATAGTCGTCGGCTTTTATACATTTCGCAATCAAGCACGCGCACATTATCGAAATCAATATTATGACCAGTATTATTGACATGTTCGGCTAAAGCCGACGCAGTATCGTTGTTTTTTACGCTGCGTTTGTGTTCACTAAATCTAGTACGTACCCGTCTACCTGTTTGTCCTACGTAAGACGGAACGAAATCTTTACAATCTATTCTGTATACAACGCCGCATTTGTCTTTAATATCAATCTGATCTTTACCTAATTTGACAAACATATTAAATTTATTTAGTGGTTTGTGTATCGTTCTAAATTGTGCTCTTCTCAAAATGGATTGAAGTTTGATACTAAGATTCTTGATATATGGCAATACAATCATAGGTATTCTTTGGTTATTTTTTTCCTGTGTAGCATTTTCATTTATAGTTTTTGTAATATTTACAATTTTGTCTACATTATTTATATAAAATAATCTAGAACGAATGTGTTTGTTTAAGAATGTGGCAGGGTAACTATTGTTAATTAATAAATTTCTGACTATATTCAAATTGTCATTGTGAAACCTTGGGTGTGACCATTTAATGGCTTTGTCGACTAGACTATAAGCAATTGCTTTTTTCTGTGCGATTGTGTGATGCGAATGGAAATTAACAAACCTGCCTGAGTAAGTTGGCTTGCGATACCAATTTGTAATAATGACACCGTCTTCCCTAATAAGCTCAACCTCTAAATAACTGATTTTATAATCGACCTCTTTTTTACTTGTGAATTTCAAATTTGCATTGTATTCGTTGAGCAACGTTAGACAGTTATCTATTTCATTTTCGTTAATTATAAAAATACAATCATCTACATACCGTTTATAATATAATATTTTGTTCGAGAGTATATTCAGGCAGTGTGACTCCAAGCACTTCAGTGCAAGGTCACCAAATCAAGGGCTGCAACATCCACCCATTGGTGCTCCCAAGACCTGCCTAAAGAATTTCCCATCAAATATGAAATAAGTCGAGCTCATCAAAAAGACAATGCCATCTAAAAATTCTTGTATATTTAAATTTGTTCTGTTTTGTAGGTACCTCCATTTACGATTAATGCCAAATAAAACTAACTCTATATTGATATTAGTAAATAACGAAACTACGTCAAAAGACGCAAGCTTAAACCCCTCAGGGACGTTAACCTTGGAAACCGTATTAAGTAATTCATGTGTATTCCGAAGTGTAGCTGTAGGCCTTGGAAGGTACTTGTTAAAAAATGTGCTAATTGCTTTATCTAAGAAATAAGTAGGTAAGTAATCTAAGAAATAATAGTAATACATTCAATTATATCTTTGAGTGTACTGTGCAACCTAACGTCACTAGACGTATTCTGCGTTAAGTGTAAGGTAAAGTGGACTTTTAGTGCTGTAAAAATGTGTGAAAAGATTAGTAATAATACTTACAATTATTTAATGGGAATGAAAAACTTAACTAAACCAACTTAATTAAACCTAGATAAGTTACCTTCTTATTGTGAAGTGTTTAGTTTGTTTATTTACATGAATCAGTCTTTATATATGAACATACGAAACAGTGCATCTAGTGTTATTAGTGATACTTATGCTGTTTGGGCAAATTTCATGATACCGACTATTCGTCCACAGCATAGTCATAAGAAGTTACAAAAATTTTACTCTAAATATAAATCAATTAAAAAACTTCGTAACAGAGATAAAAATTCAAAAGCACGACAAAAAAATTTTAAAAATTTTATTCAAAAACTTGATGAATTGATTGAAATAGCAATCTCCACGGCCGTTAAAAATTTAACAAAGAAACTTGAACAATTGTAAGTTGAATGTCGAAAAGGAAAAATTAATATTGGCTCTCCAGTTACTTCTTGTCCACCAGAAATAATTCATCAAGATCAATCTGATATGGAACAAGAGTTAACTAATGAGGATAATGAGAACGACAAGAACGATATTGGTAAGTTTTAAATCATAGAATTTATTGTACAATTACAAATTCTTTAATTTATTTATCAATATTTTTTCAGTAATTAAAAACGTTTGAGTGTAATTTATGTAGATTTTTGTTTTATTTTTTGTCGAATTTACTTAGCAATCAAATTATTCTCATTCTCACGCTCATAAAATTAAATTCAATAATGTTTCTTATCTTTTTAAATATAACTCTCAGACTGATAATAGTTCCGATTACTTCCTTATCATTCCTATAATATTTTTAGTGGATATAATGCTAGCTCAATTAGTGTATAAATTTAAAGAATAAGAATTTATTTAATCGTGTAAATGATTTGAACTAACAATCAGAGATTTTGATGGACAGTTTTTTGAAGTCTACAATTTTCGCAAAAAAAATGTCCGTGCTTTTAAAAAAATACTTTCTATTATATTTTTATCGAATTACATATGCTAGAAATGAAATCAATACTGTTTGAATTTGTTGTATTTATTAATTTATAAACAAAAATATTTTATTTCAAGCTTAAAACTGTCTTAACACTCAGTGACATCAAGTATTTGTTGTTTTTCATCACATTCCAGTGGGTTGAAACGAACTTGCTCGCATTTTGAGAATGAACTTCCTGCACCTCCCGAGATGAAGAAGATCAGCATTTTAACTCCAGAATTAGTATCAGCCCTAGATCGCACTCAAACTAGTTATAGAAATGCAATGTTTATTATTTTAGCTGTTATCACGAGTTTAGGGCTGGATATTGATAAATATAACATAATTTATTCTTCCATTCGTAATTCCTGCATTTCTCAGAGACGCGACATTGATAATTCAAATAAAAATGAAAAATTACAGAATCTTGCGTAGTTCACTGAGGTGGAAAAACGCTCCCTGCAGGACAAGGAGTATTACAAGCAGAACGGCTTTCGATTCTAGTTTCAGGAACAAATACTGAAAAAATATTTCACGCTCATTTTTTTTCTGACGGCACAGGTATGAGTCAAGCGTCAGCAGTTTTTAAAGCTCTGACGGAATGAAATATTTGCAACAGTATTAAAGCAATGTGTTTTGATACAACAGCTACAAATACTGGTAAATTATTCCATTGTAAAATGATTTTTGAGTCTATATTTTTTACTAACTATTTCAATCAAAACATAACATTTTTTTAAGGTGATCACAACGGTGCTTGTACTTTACAAGAAAAAAAAATTGGCCGTAATTTATTGTATCTTGCTTGTCGCCATCATACGGTTTAGAGATAATTGTAATAAAATTGATACTTCCGTTTACGAAATCGGTACTGACGATGTACTAAGTGCTGAAATTTTGAGCGACAAAAGAGAAGATGTTCTTGATTTTATTTGGAATCAATTGAAGGTACAAACAATTTCAATTTAATATAAACAATAGTACACTCAAACTATTTAATATTTACCTTCAAACACTTATGAACTAGTTTTTAACACTGTTTCGCGTGGATTAAGAACATATACAAAATAATGACTTTTTAATTTTCTACCTCACTCAATTTACACATTTTTGATCTTATTCTGCTTTAATATTTGTAAATTCTATTGTTAACAAAATTAAAAAATTTATCGACTGTTGATAGTATTCTCCATACATCTATATTACTACTTAAAGAATTACATTGACCACCAAAAGTAATTAAAATTTTCTCACTTCCTTATTTCTTTCTCTATTCTTCAATTAGAACCATCATCCAAGGGATGACTATAAGAAATTTTCAGTGCTAAGCCGTATCTTTTTGGGTAGTGTTAACGGTAAAGATGTGAAATTTAAAGCTCCTGGTTCTTGTCACCATGCAAGATGGTTCTCAAAACCTCTTTATTGTTTAAAAATATATTTATTTCGTAAGCAGTATAAAGTAATAGCAGTGGTACTAGATATTCTACAGAAAATATGTGTTTTTATTGTATTATTTTACGTAAAAATATGGTTTAATGCTTCAAACGCTATAAAAGCGCCAAATTTAGATTTACAACTAATAAAAGATATTATCGAGTACTCAACAATTTATCCAGAAATCGCCAATGCAGCACTTAAAAAACTATACGAGACGTTTATGGTATTTGCACGAACACCTAGCCTGTTTGGCTCATTTCGATGATACGGTGTTACCGAAAAAAAATAAAAATTGTTGAAAAAATGAATAGTAACGTAACTTTCAACAAATCAAATAAGCATTATTTAGTGCCTTATAATATAATTTTCTCACTTGCTCATAGAAACATCAGTGATTTTGTGACTCCAAATTCATTGTTTATTTTCAAACAGTATGACCTTCCTTATGAATTTTTAAAAACTGAAGTACACGCATGAGAATCAAATCCTGATTACCAAAAATGTCTTGACACATTTAAAAGTTAAAAGTGGTTAATGATTTTGGTTAAAGAAAAGTCGCTTTTACTCAAAAATTTAATAGAACTCTATCTCATAATGAAGATAGGAGACAAAAAATTTTCCAAACAGTACAAAATCATCGCACACTGCATCTATTGTGTACAATATCAACGTACTCACAGAAAAAAATTCTTAGCATACTTTAATTAAAATTTTAGTTAGTACATTTACTGTGATTTATTTTTTGTTATTTCTTATATCTTTATAATACATTAAAACTATCAATAAATAAATGATTATATTTTTTTGAGATGACATTGTATCCAGGTATAAATGTTTTTAACAGCCATTCATTTCCAGGTAAAAAATTTAAAGTTTAACATAAAAAATGAAAAATTTCGACAATTTATCTCAAAAATCTATGAAAATTCCATACTACTTTATCTCAAAACCCCAATATCTCGAGAAGTATTAATGTTAGCGACTTTGTGCTACGAACTTTTTTAAAGGAAATTAAATTTCCTACAAGTTGGTTGTTAGACTTTTTCTCTAGCTTTTGCCGTTTACGAGATAAACCCAAAAACCGCGAATTTTGTAGAAAAATCAGGCTTACCAGCCCGTACCACCTCGCCCGTGGGAATTACGACTTGGCTGCAATAGGTACTTTTGTAGAGCGTCTGAATCTAAATACACCTGTCTTTTTTCAAAGCGATGCCATGAAATGCCTCCGAACTGTAAAAATAAAAAAAAAAATAGTCAGAGTTTACGTGTATTTTAAATGGGAAATATTCACACGCCTTGGGCGAGTACTTATTAATATTATGAAGGGCTCCAACATTGAGGGAATTTTTTTTTTTTAAATAGTCGAAAAAAAGCATTCTAATATATATATAATATATTTTTCCAATATCTATATATATATACCCTGTGGCGCTACTCTGGTGGTAGATGGGGGTGCCACCCTGCTGAAGCCCGTCCAATATCAATACTATGACACGCTAAGCAAATTTTATTGCAAGGGTTTTTCTCTCTTTTTTTCCTATATATATAAATAGGAACCCCCATCTACCACCCGAGTAGCGCCACAGGGCCACCTGGTCGATGAAACCTGCCGACATATTGACAAGTCCTCGAGATAGAAGGAAAAAAAAGGCATAGATTAAAGGAAAAGACAAGAATCAGAAAAACAAAAGAAAGAAGCAATTCAATTACAACTTACGTGGTGGCACTCTGGCGTAGCACACGTAAGGCCCTCCAGCATGGTGGCCCCTAGGAGGACGCTGCGCCGCAGCAACTCCTGTCAGGCGCGGAGAACTAAGTTTCCAGAAGCTGTCAAAATTAAGTCGTTAAAAGCCTGAGAGGTCCGACTGGAAGGTACTGGCAATCGGACAGGATCGGAGGAGTACGGTGTACGGTACTGAGGAAACAATTATACTGACCTAGAACGACTGGGTGGAGAACGATCTCCGAAGGTTTCCCCACGAAACCCGTTCCTTATACCTTCCCATTGTATGTAGAAAGTCATATTATAATGAAGCGACATCGAGTGAAAGTACAGAATTTTATATTGTACTACTATAAAATATTCTTCTCCTCCGAATTCGTCTCTGCTTATGCCTGAGCAGACCGGAGAGCATGAGTAGTTACTAAACTGCCAAGGCAACTTCAACCCCTAGGAGCAGGGGCGTCATGTGCCTATGGTGCTGTGGGTAATTCTCCCCACTCGGAAAATTCCGGTTGGGTAAAATGTCCACCTGAAACTTAGACAACCTGACCGTTTTTTTTTTGCTTTCAGTTAAGGACCCAAGGTAATGACTTAATAAATTAAACACTGAAGGTTTTGGAGAAAACTTATTCATTTAAATTTAAGTACATCAAACACAGATTTCTGCTTCGAATTTTTTGATATAAATTCATTAACTAATGCATTTAAATCTAGCTTATCGGTCAACTGGCTGTGAACGTGCAGTATAATTATGGAATCCTATCGGTCTTACGACATTGTTGTGCGTACATAAGTTTTAGGTCTTCTTAAAATAGAAGAACTGCATTTGTTCGTAGATGATAAGCCTGAAATAGTTATCAGTAAGCGATCAAAACGCACGTATTCAAGAAGAAGACACCTACCCATTTGTATTTAAAAAAAAACTCGACTGCCTCTCTCAAATTTCATACTAGATCATTTTTATGCTTAACCAACTGCAAAAACAAATCTATGTTAGTTGACAGACGATCTTCTCAAAAATCACTTTCATAAAATTCACTACATTGTTGACGTTATCGAACTCGCAAATCGCGAATTTTTCTAAAGTTATAAAGAATTTGGCGGAGTCTGTCTCAGAACGTCTTTTTATAGAGTTGATAACTTCATCAAAAACCTCACTCCAGCAGTGTTCAAGACAACCTTGTACCGATTCAAACTCCATATTGATGGAGGAATCCTGTATGAATGGTTTAGGTATTTTATGTGCTCTTGGAACTTTAGGCTCATCGAGTTGAAGTTTTTGAGCAGCTTTAGTACTTTTGCACCTAATTTTTTCTAATTTGTCTTCTCGCGAGAGCGCTAATGCATCCGTAATTGCTCTGATTTTTTCATACGAATCGGCAACGCACAAGTGCTTTGGAGATCTTTCTGTAAGATTTCGATTATATCGAAGATCGCGACCGCCATCTGTAACCAAAACATGTACTTAAAGGTCCGCATGATGTTGAGGAAGCCAGAAGCCGTAGCCGCTGCTCCACTATCGACGGCTAGATATATAGACCGCTATTAAAAAAATTGCATAGGCAGCTGATAGTTGGCCAAAACCGTTTTCAGCGATTTTATTGTAACAACCCATCTGTAAAATCATTATAAATATATATTTTGTCTAATAATTTAATACAAATTTTTTATGTTTAACTATTCTGTACAAATCACGTTAGACAGTAGGCTGCTAAGGAAGGTAAGTAACCATCTCCCTCGGCATTATTTTGCAACCTTTTGAACTAAGCCATTTTTTTTGGTGAATCTTTGACATAGTTGATCATGTCCTTTATCAAACGGATAAAGTTTCGCACCTGTGCAACTTTTTTCATGGCATCTTGCACTGCGAGATTTTAATGGTGTGCATTGCAATGTACATACAGTGCACGAGGCTCTTCTCAACGCAGCAATGTCTGCAGACCTTTTATTCTTCCCGCAAAATTACGTGCACCACCATAGCACTGCCCTTGTAATTTTTATAGTTTTAATTTATAATCCAATAAAACGTTTTTACCGAGTGCAAATAGTGTTTTCGACGAATTGATAGCCCTTGCCTTGACAAAACTTAAAGCGTACTAATATCTTAAGTAGGGCAGTTCTGTTGTCCATCATTTGCTTTTTGGTGCGCCGATGAAAGCGTCTGTGCGATGTTTAACGTTTGAATGTTTGCCAAAGCCTATGTACTTTTAATGTGCATGGAACAACTTTCGTGATCAAGTATCTTCTGGACTTCGTGTTTACAAAAGTCGAACCCTGTATCCACCCACAATTATTCGGACTATATTTCGCGGGAATTAAGGTTCAGTATTTAATTTTGGTTACATGCTTCAGTGCAAACAGGGTACACTGCTTTGTTTATTTTTGCTTAAAGCCAAGGGTGCTTAAGTATCCAAGTCGAAAAAACTGATGGCAATTTTTTTTCCTCCGGTTCTGAAAAATTTATAAATCGTTTCAATTTTGAAAACTGGTGAATTTCTAATAGCAAGCTTTAGATGTACACGACAAATATTAACGAGGCACATTTCATATTCACGCACACAACACCAAAACAGAAACATTCATCTTTAAGGTTAGAATTTTGTGTGTTGCTATTATGGACTACAAACGCGATAAAAATATATCAAAACGGAATTATGGGCATAGTGTATTGTTATGAACAAATATTATATCTTTGTAAATAACGTATTTATGATAAAACTTGAACACCTACGAATGAGGTCGGTCTTACATTTATCTACTTCGACTGCAGCTTCTTCCACACGACTTTTCTCAGTTTCTATGGGAGCTCCTTGAGTTCCTTCTTCTTCATCTTTGTCGTTTCTCCTTTCTCGTTTTACCACACATCGGTCCATTGCAATTACACTCCACAACTTACATGCTTAAAGATACAAACAGCTGCAGCCTGCAGTGTATAGCATGCATCATGTAGACTACGTACGGACATTTTAAATTGCGGGAATTAGAGAAACTTAGAATAACCTTGCTAGTGTTATTAAAAATTTTCTTAATACATAAACTGGTAGGGGTAAAGACCTTTTTTTTTTTTAGGTCTTTCAGGTCGACCGACTACCCACCCAGACTGACACAGATTCGAAACCCCTGCCTAGGAGTATTGTGAATGCGCACAGCTGCTCGAGCAACACATATCTCTATCTTAACTAAGAAGCAACTTGCACGTACGAGAGAAGATATGAGTATTTGGGCACGTATGATCAAGTACAGATAGAAAATAGATTAAAACAACGTAGAATCAGTTAAACGTGAAATTTTGTTTTCTCTGCAAGGGTTATAATTTTATATAGCTGACTAAAAAATTCTCTTTTTTAGGTATAATTACAAGCGCTTGTTTACGGTATTCTAGTTACTATTTAGTTTTATATTATGTTTATTCCAACATAATTTTTGTTGCTCTGTCCGTCATGATAATTCATCACAAGCAATTACTTTTTGAACATCAGGAATAAATATTTTACAATATAAAAAAGTTAAGATTGTAGAGAATTAATTTCTGAAGATTGGCCATTTTACATTTGTCAAATTAGACCTCGGATTCATAGTTAGCGACCTCAAATACCTATTATACATAATTTAGTGCAAATCAGTTGATTTTAAAAATTTGTTCCGCCATCTTATATCAACCATTTTTACTTTAGCAAATTATACCTCAGATTCGTAATCACGGATCCCAAATACTATAATGTACTAAATTTGTTGCGAATCAGTTGACTTGAAATAATTTTGTCCACCATCTTGGATCCACCATTTTTACTTTAGCAAATCAGACCTCGGATTCGTAATCAGAGACCCCAAATACTTCAATATAATAAATTTGGTGTGAATCAGTTGATTTTATAAAATTTTGTCCGCTATCTTGGATCTGCCATTATTCCTTTAGCAACTCTGACCTCGGATTCGTAATCAGAGACCCCAAATACTTTAATAAAATAAATTTTGTTTAAATCAGTTGATTTTAAATAATTTTTTCTGCCATCTTGGATACATCATTTTTACTTGAGCAAATCAGACCTCGGATTCGTAATCAGAGACCCCAAAAAAACTCCTACACACCAATTTTTAGACAAATCAATTGATTTTTACAAGGTTTTGAAGTATCCTGATTAATAAAACTACTAAATTTACTATATATTACCTAATAAACATACATATATATATATTAAAATTTAACATGTTAGAGGAAATCGGATCCGTATAGCCTATAGTCTTAGGAACAAATGTAGCCCAAAACCAGGCGAGTAGGGTAAAAATTCGTGTATCACAAGAGTTTTGGCAGTTTTTCGGATTTTTTGGACCACTGTGCGATGTGGCGCCTGCTACTTGCTCAGCTGAGCGAGCGCGCCAAGTTTAGATCTCAACAGTTCCTCCCTTGGCAGCTAGCTGCAGCTATTCTTCTTCTTATTTAGTAGTTTCTGTGAACAAATATTCAAGAAAAATTAAGTATTTTACTAGTTAGGTATGCGCCTCGAGAGACAGAGGTTTGGTCATAATATCTGCTATCTGCTCTTTTAACTCAATCCATCTAGTTCAATGAACCTCTAGTTACACACTGTTCAATGTAATGGTATTTTATGTCAATAACATGTCCAGGCTTATTAGTTTTTTCAACGTCATCACTAGCGTTAGCTGCATGGCTTTCGCACCAAAGTATCATTGAGATGAATGAATTTTTTCAAAAATAAAGATATAAAATTTTGTAACGACACTATCTCTTGACTTGCCTCACTTATTGCAACATGTTCTGCTTCGCAAGTTGACATAGCAACAAATGGTTGTTTGTGAACCTTTTAAGCTACTGTATCTCCGAATAATGTTATTACATAGCTATTTGTCGTCAGAGATCCATTGCAATCTGCAGAGCTTGCATCTTAATATCCTTGTAAACTATCTCATTTTCCGTCAAATTTATATCTAAATCTTCTGTATGTTTAAGGTGTCTACAGACTCGTTTCGCCATCTTTCATTCATTTTTAGTTGGATTCGTTTGATGTTGACTAAGGGCATTTACTGAAAAAGTGATATTAGGACGAACTGTGTTGGCTAAATACATCAGAGATCCCACTAACTCTCTGTATGGTTCTTTATGCTTATCTTTAACCGTCTCTATTCGCACCTTTAAATAACCTTAAAGCGGACCTTCAACTTTTTCTTCTAGTTGCTGTCTAGTCTTACGCTCTTTGTTAGCGACTTGATTAGTAGCCATGTGTGTTTTCTGCGGATGCATCTCACTATAATCGAGGCGCTTCAAGATTTTATCAATGTATTCCCCAAGGGTAGGTGTTATAGTTCAATTACATCAGTCTTGCTTTATTTTTATTCCTAAGAATGATGCAGGTTCTTTCATATCAGTCATCTAAAATTCCTTCTGTAAATTGGATTTAATCTCTACTTATTTACAAGTGTTATTACTTGCCATCAAAATATCGTTTACCTATAGCAAGAACATTAGAAACTCGTCCCCTTCTCTCCACGTGAAGATACAGGGTTCAAGTTCGTAGGATTTTAGTCCTTATCTTGCAGCAACTTCTCTGAACTTCTCATTCCATCTTTTCGGACTTATCTGTAGGCCATACAGAGCTCACTGTATTTTACATACCTTCTTTCTTCTAACTTATCAATCACCATTATAACCATCTGGTATCTCCATATATATTTCAACATGTATTTTTCTAGTTGAAATGCCGTCGTAACATCTAACTGGCATGCTTCTAACTTAAATTTATTAATTATGGCAAATGCACATCTGACTATTTTCATCCGCGAAACTGGTGAATAAGTTTCTCTGAGTTGGTATTAATTTCTGTCTTCTAAATTTTTAATAACCAAACTTGCTAAGTACTTGATTTTACCGCCAAGTCAAATGTTTCTCTTGAATAGCCATTTTGAATGAATTATGTTGGGTTTGTCTTTTCCTTCTTGTTTTGGTCTAAACACCAATACCTATACATTATTCTGATTCATAGAATCCAACTCTTCTTTGACTGCTTTTCCCTATTCTAGTTTATACTGCTGTTTCATAGCTTGGCCATATATTTGTGGTTCTTCTTTTATTTCAGATAAAAAAAGCAGTATTTTCTTCTAAGTCATATATATCTCTCTTTGTTTCTAACGAGTCTTTATTTAAATTTTGTACTTTCGAAATTCCTTGTTGGCCGTCTAATTTTGTTGGCTATCCTGTTTTTTGTTTTACTTCCTCTGTTTATAACGTCTTATTTCCTTTCTTCTCGAATTCTATGAACCATAATTGTTTATTTATACTTGCCTAGGAGTTTGACAAATCTTAAATGCTATTTTTATTATTTTTATCGCCATATACTAATTTATTATTAAATCTAGCATCTCTACTTTTATAATACCTTTCTGCTTTTGGTTTTAAATTTAATACCCTGTAAGTTTGAACCCAATAAAACCACATGTTTACCAAGTGGATTAAACTTAGGTCCTGTCCTTCTCTGGATTTCAATGTAAGCCATCTAATCAAGCCGGTTTAACCTATCTATATTTAATTTGAAATCCAGTCTAAGTTTTGTTAAGGGGTATCAGTACTAGCTAGTTGTAGTTCTGCTTCTAATTCTTTTAGAATTTTTAAGGTGACCACCTGTAAACTGAGTACCTTGATCACATCGCAAGAAACAGACCTTCTTATCTGATCCTAACACATTCCTGACACTTCTAACAAATGACTTGAAACATTGACCCGTCTTTGTTTTTGACTATATTGTATAGGCTATAGCTAGTCGGGAGTAATCGTCTAGAAATACAGATATAAATCTATACTTCTTAGGATGGGAGATTAAACTTATTGGTCCTATGTATTAGCGAGAATTATTTATAGGGGCTTTGTTTTTCTCTGTGTGGTTTGTCTTAAGATAACCTATTGAATTTAGAAACAATGCAAACTTCACAATTTAGAATTGACTGGTTAAATTAGACACTTTTTAAGTCTTCAATCTCGGAAAAAAGTTTTTCAAACTCTTTTAAGTAGTTTTAATAGGCATGCTCTAACATATGTTAAAATGGCTTCAAAAAAAGCATCCTTAATTTCTATGTCTGTAAATACATTACCATTAGTAATATTGTTCTAAGTTCTTGCCATGTTATCAAACCGATCCCAAAATTAAGAAGCCGTCTTTTTAAGTGGATTATACTTTATGTTATATAAACGCGTTCTCAGTCCCGCCGATGTAAGCATCTCCTTACTGTCTTTAAGCTTTCTTATTTTATTAAGTAATTCTTTAGGGTCTCTGAAATGTGCTACTTTAGAAAAGTTTATGTTGATCACAATATCACGCACTCCAATTTTATCTTTCTCAATTTTATCGGCATCCGTTAGTGAAATTTTATCCGCCTTATCATAAATAACATATAACAAGGTTGCTATTAGCAATTTAGATATTCAATAGTCCAAAAAATAGGTAATGTTCAATTTATATGTCAGCTTGTAGTCGTGCCTGCTCAAGTGATCTTTGTTTGAAACTTCTATTCAAATTTTGTTTTGTAAGTCCGATTCTAATAGATTAAATTTTGAGAGCTCTTCACGGAGGGTCTGGCTTATTAGTTCTCTTGTTCATTCTTGTTTATTGGATTGGTTTTTCTCCGGAGAATTTACTATTGTCCAAGCATACATGAGATTGAAATTGTTTGGTGCCTTATCGTTTCAACGCGCCTCATCGTAATTTTCTTCCTCTTCTTGTTTTTTTTATATAAAGATATAAGCTTTCATTTAATTTAATCTATTTCCCGTCTTTTTTGCAAAATTTACAAAGTCTTCACACACCCGTTCTAATTCGTCTTCAACTAAATTTCCGTTTTCTTTGTTTAATCCATCTAGTTTTGCTTTCATTTCTGCTTGTCTTCTTGCTATGTCTGTTTTTAGGTCGTGTAATGTTAGAAATCAATTTTCATTGATTATTATTTTATTTGGGTTAGTATCAATGAGTTAAAATTTAACCTTCTTATTTTTATTACCTCCTAATTTTGATTCAAATTCCTTTTGTTTTAATAATATTTGATCGAGTTCAAACTCAGAACAGTCAGAAACCGGTAAACAGGGTAGCGCGGGCGAGGCTCCTACTTCTACTCTCTTTTCAGAGACCGACTCAAAATGTGCCAGGGTTCTGTCTGGTATTTGATTTTTACTTTCCAAAACTGTACACCTCGTTTTAGCCATCATTTTATACTCCGTCTCATTTACCGCTCTTCTTACTAAGTATTTGACCTTCTCGGTTATATCTTCAGAATCTTCATAAACACATGCAGAACAATAAACTTAGTCATCTTAGCCAATGACTTTTCTAAATGTATTTATTTTTATGTAGATTATATATGTATATATTTGATAATCTGCTAGCACTGGCGAACACCAAACAATGGCAGGCAGTGTCTAAACTGTAGTGTCCACTCCCACTGACAAACACCAATCTGAGTAAGTGTCACCAGTTTTCTTTTAGTGGTCGTGCCTCTCCACTGGCGAACATCAACCGGCAGGAAGACAGATAACAGTGTTGTCTACTGTCCTAGCAAACACCAACCAGCGACGTTGGATATACTTCTATTTACTATAGCCTTCAAAATTCTTACCTAGTTCATATTTTCCACCATCCGAGGTTACTACAAAAAATTTCTCCCCCTTCATGTAAAGCCAAAATTTATCTCTACTGTAATGCTTTCCAAGGTTAAACAGTTCAAATCCAGTCAACAAGTGTAGCTAGTTGTTTAGTTGATCTATTAAGAAAATTTTGTTTCTAATGCAGGATCTTCAAAAACTCAATTCCTTCTCAGAGCTATACGCATTTTTATTTCACAACAATATGTAATAGCGAGAGATATTTAAAAATATTTAAAACAAGGAGAAAAAATTGAAGCTTATTTTATTTCTTATTGCTGAAGAGCAAAACCGAGAAAACTAAAAAGATCTCCGAAAAGCATGTGTATGTTTTGCGGTTTCCGCGCAGCAGCTGATCGCTACCCTAGTTGCGTGCACACTTCGTCAACAACCAAACGACGCCCCTCTCTAGAACCAGTTTATGCACATGGCTTTTTTTTTTCTTACGTGCCTGCGCCGCCCCTTCATGTATGCCACGGTTCAGTATTCACTCTCGCTCCCGATCAGCGTTTAATAAGGCCCACCTTCCAGTCCACACAGA
>JAPYYV010004322.1:0-24052 GCA_030522625.1 Copidosoma aretas
GGGGTACAAAATTAGCCCGAGCTGGAGGGGGTAGGTGAGCCAGAAATGCAGGTGAGCCAAAAGCAACATGAGCCCGTAACAACATAGCTTACCTACTATAAATTAATCTTGTAGTGGAATAAGACACAAGGTACACAAAGATAATAAAGTAACTATTGTTACTTGTTGACCCTGTCATCGAAGCACTTGGCAGTGAAGGTGACGACTCTGAAAATTGCATCTACAAAATACACATAAGTTAGCCATCATTACTCCTTACAATACACTAGAATGATAACAATTTAATCACTTACTGCGTGAGATCGTTGCACCGTGAGTTTGAGGTAGAGTGGTCTCTGCAATACTCTTTTTGGGTGTAGCCATATTTTTCTGGGCTATTATTGCTACAAACATTGAATCTATAAAACTTTGGAATATCACTCATGTATATATACTTTGTCATGTATATTGTATCACAAGTATCAACAAATCTATTCATTAAATGTCGTAGAAGAATCATACTTATGATCTCAGCAGCTTCGATGCCTTAGCGGTTAGCATGCTAGCTGCCAAGTCTGAAAAATTCGGAGGGACCGGGGTTTCTCAAATCCCGTCGAAAAATATCAAGATTTTTTTCTCGGGCTATTTCGATCGTAGGGTTACCCAGGATACCGAAAAACCACCTATTCGATTTTTAAGATGATTAATGGATTTTTCCGAGCAACACATCATAATGGTTTACCTTGTATTTGATGTCGTTATTTAGCAGTTAGGGGTGGCTTGGGGTCGAGGTAGTTCATACTCACAGTTTTATCGGAATTCCACTGTCCTTGCATTTTATTTTTACTTGGTGCCACAGATTATCTGATGCGGCACCAATTATTTAGTTGGATCAGTGAAGATGGTTTTGTTACCTCAACGTTCCGTACAAGAGGTTTTTTACTAGGCTTCACGATTGGTGGTATAACTACACAGTAACATGCTTATTATTATACAAAATTTTGCTGTATTCGTATATTCGAAGAATGGCAGTTTGTACTTGGCACATCTTCCAAAGACTTGTCCTTCCTTGTATGCTCAGCAGAGAGTATATTAAACAATTTGTCTTCGTTGAGTACTTGTTCCTCATTACGGACGTCATAAGATTCTTTCGTGAAAGAACATGGAACATATTTAACAATTTTAAAGAAAAAGGTTTCGTGTGGTTGATTTTCAGTTGACTTACACATTCAATTTAGTTTTATGAATAAAGATAGAAGAAAAGTATGCATGGGCTGACCGGCTCTACATTGAGACAACTATCTAAACCCTTCCTCCCCCCCGCTGAAAAAGTTGCCATGTGCATTTTGTGCGATGTAAAGTGCTAAGCCCCAGAAAATTTAGATATGGTGTAAAAAGTATGTGTCCGTCTATTTCTGCTATAATCAAATATTGAATTAAAATATTCATATTTAAAAGTAAACTAGTGTCTTATTTACAGAAAAAAATATGAGTCATTAAATCTAGCCAGCTTATTTTTTGTGGACTCGGCTGATGTTGTTGAGGTGGCTTTTTGGAAGAAAAGTTTACAATCTCAATTTTAAGGTGTATAAAAAATAGTAATTTAAACAAGTTGGTATGATATTATCTGTTACAAAAATATACTGTTTTGATTTTTTTTCAACGTTACAAAAAACAAATATTTCTAATTCAACGCGTGGGTTGGCGTTCACAGCACGCAAGAGGTAAAGTTTTCTAGATCTTGTAAGAAGTAAGAACTCTTACAGAAACTACGAAAAATCACTTAATTGCCAAAAAATATAAGGTTTATTTAAATATAAGACTTCCGTTTTTGGCACGTATTTTAGTAATGCCTGATCTACTTAAGGACGTTTATGCCACTCAGTGGTACTCAACCAATTCAGTACAACTCTATAGATATACCAAAAGCATTGCAAACTTTTTTGTGTATCGAGATATCTTTTTAACGGCACGGGCCATATTTTTAATCTTTTAGGAGATTAATCATAGTAACATTTCTCATATTGTACTCGTTCTTTATAATGATTGTAAATACCTTTTTTTTTATCAATTAAAACCTTACTTATTGGGAACTCAGGGTTGGACTACCGTGTTAAAAGAGTTAACTTTGAAGCTTTATACCTTTTAAACGATACGGCTGATACCGATGAAATCTAAATATAACATACATTGATACCTAAAGAACTTATCTTCAAAATTTGAAGACAATCGTATATAAAGTAATTTTGGCATAATCGTCCTTGAAATGAAGCCAGTTACGTCATCGTAATACACTGACATAATATGTGTATCGTTTTGTATTCATTTCATTATTTGTTACTTACTATTTTTACACTAATATACAGTTGTATGCGACTTAAGATGTTGAAAAAAGCTGCAAGACTAAATTAAAGATTAAAAAAAAAAAATTTGACAAGAAAACTAGAAATAAAATTAAGAGATTTAGTTCTCTCTATCAGTCACGTTGCTCGAAGTTTGGAAAAATTTGCCATTTTTTGCGTGATACATCGATATATAGTAGTACCTTCTTTAATGCGAGTAACAAAGTAATAATACATGTTAAATGATCCTAACTAGGCAATAATTAAGGCCAAAGTAAAGCCTAATCGATAAAAAATTGGTTAAATTCCGTGTAACAGATCAAAAGTTCTAGTAGTTTCAAAAAAAATAACAAATTTTCCCTACATATCCCCAAAACTTCATTTTCACCCATATTTGATGCTGTCCTTAAAATCGCTGTAGCATAGGATTGAAAGCATTAAATTAAACAAATTATTTGATTAATCGATAAGGCTGAATTCCAGTTTTTGTATTAGCCGGGTTATAGCATTTTAACTGTACAAACAGTTTGTCTATCTCGAATACAATTTACTTATTTACAAACATAGACATCCTTTTACACATCCTTTCTACACTTTTATTCAAATTTACTGCGTCGTTTCATTTTATTACAAAAAAATTATTGATTAATACTCTAAGGTTCAACATCCGTGATCTGAGGTAATCAAACCAGTGTACACACTATTTACCGAATTATGACGGTCTTCTAGGTTATGGCTGTACACTTTTTTTTGTAAGTTGACAAATTTTCATCGATAAGCTTCGGATAAACTGACTTTTTTTTTGTCCCGTCATGCCATAATTTGAAAAAACTAAAATTACGTAGAAATTCTCAAGATTTGTCCAGTATTTTTTATAAAATTGATGTGATTTTTTGCTTATGTCTTTACAGCTGTTATTGCTTTGACCCTCTCTAATCCATGTTGAAAAACCTCCTTAAACTTAATTATCTCAGGGTTGCCAGTAAGTCACTATTGTCTCTATTAGTTAATATTTGGAAATCGTGTCACTTTTCTCTTTTCTCACTATTCTCGAATTTGTGTCACTATTGTCACTCTTTCAAAGTTTAGAGGTTACTAAAAGAGGTACTGCTTGGAACAGAGGACTAATATGTACGTCAACTAACTCATTTCTGTAAGTATGCGTAGTACGGATATATTTGTCCCGCGTGAAATCACTTTTAATGTAAGGTGTGTGAGATCTGGTTTGGATCTAAATCGTTATACATCTATGATAAATGTATCGAACAATAATCTTCCTTTCGTAAAATATCAGTAAAAAAAAAAATTTGATGTAAATACGAAAATCTCTTGAAGTTCAGTTTTTACGAGCTGAACTTGTGGCTAGACTTATGAAAATTTTCCTTTGCAAGTTTTGTTAAATACATTAAAAGACGACTACTTAATGTATATTTGCTAATATATTTATATGTTTATCTTTTGGTACATGTACCCTATATTTTATACTATCTTAGCAGAATTGATAAATTATTTGCATACGGGTAATTTTACGAAAAAATACATATTTTATGTGCCAATCGATTGAAACGTCATACAAATGGGTCATTCCGGGGAAACTTGCACTATATGCATCCAAAATTTTCGGATTTGCAAAGTCTAACATTAAAAACTGATGCAAAATTGTTTTCGATCTGCAAATATTACGGGTACGATTTTAGTGACTACCCCGCGAGCAGGTTATCTAAAAAATACGAATCATTTAGACTCACTTTTAAGGATTTAGCAGGGCTAAATTTCTAATCGGACTATGCCCAAACCGACTTTTGACAAAGTGAAGTTATACGCTTTTTTCTGAGCAAAAATAATTATTTCTAATAGCTAGAACCTATAGGATTTATTGCTGACATCGGTAAAAATTAGACACTTTTTAATGTTTAGACTAACAAAGCAAAATTTTATCTTAATCTGTAGAAAATTTATAAGAATATAAAATTTTATAAAAATTCTCGCCATATCATTGTAAATTTTTTAATTTCGTTCGTAAAAAATGTAATACTCATAATTAATATGTATATATATGAAAATTTTTACAGCACCATTAACCGTGACTTAAGGGCCAATTGTTTAGACTTTATAAGTAAAAGTATGATTGTTCTTGCATTCAAAGAGAAACGTTTGTTTATAGATCATATAAGTAACATAAGTATAAATAGTAATACCAAATCTGAGATCTAGCTAATGTATTTGGTGGGTGTTTATAATATTACATTTTTATATTCCTCTAAGCAGGAATTGTTGAAATATTTTGATCTCATATACATAAATATTTATTTTTATACAAATATGTATCTATTTCACAGAATCGCGTGCGTCTCTTAGTGCGTCTTCAAAGTAGACTTTGGCCTAGTCTAATTAAAAATTTAGCCCTGCTTAATCTTTAAAAGGATTTTATATGATTCTACATCCTATTCTTAATGAGTTTTAAATTAATAGAGAATTAACATACCAGAAATTTTTTTATGCGTAAGAAGCCTGCAAAATTAAGTCCTGTTGCGTTTTAAAAGTAGGCTTAGGCAAATTCAGCACTGTTGATACCTTGTAAATGATTTCAAATGATTCTTCATCATAATCTACATAAGTTTTCAAATTTATTGCCAATTTACATCCCTAGAATTCTTTTTATACACAAAAAACTAGCAAAAATAATGTCCAGCTAATTTTAGGAATTCCTCCGGAAACAGTGCCATCAAAAAATCAACAAATTTATGAAAAAAATGATTTTGTCCATACATATTCCATGATAATACTCATAAGCTTACGCTAAATTTAGAGATGGAACCTTCTAATAATTCTTTTTCCTGTGGTTAGTCTGCTTACCCAGAATATGCCTGGTTTGAGTGATCTTTTTCACTGCCATCTCTATTTCTTTTGAAATTTTTTAGGTCCATTAAAAAATATAACAAATGTCTCATGCAAATAATCTAGAGCATTAAATCCTCATCAAGAGCTAGTTAATTAGTTATAGGCCATATGAAAGAATAACATTTTACCACCTCCCTGCTGAGAACTCCCTGATAGTTTCATAAGACAATGCCATTTGAGAACAAACAGATAACCCAATACGAAATGAGGGTAGTTGATATCTTGGAAAAATATTATTCTAATAATATTGCAGTATTACATGAGACTATACTGTGAATTATATAAAAAGTCACTCAAAACATAGAGACTCTTGTTTTTGATCCAATTCTAATTTTCTAAAAAGTGTTTTTTTTTTTTTTTAATTATTGCTGACAACCTCAACGATCTGAATTTTTTAAAATAAGGAATGTTCGAAAGAAACTTACAATTAGAGCTAAATTTTTTTACAGTAACAGATTTGAAAATTCAAATCGGTAAAGTTATTTGCAATCATTTAAAACAGGACCAGCTTTCTCCATAGTTCTTAATTGGTTGGTAAAAAGTCACTATTAAGTCACTTTTTCTGCGAAAGATAAGTCACTATTCTACTATTTTTGTCACTCTAAAGCGCTAGCAGCCTTGATTATTATAATCTTGAAAATTAGGCCCGATACCCTAACTTTAAACAATTTTTAACAACATGAAAAAACCGCTGCGATTTCATTGGCACAAAGCTTTCAGAAAACAAAAACTTTTTTTTTCCAATTCACAATGTTGAGTGAGTGTACCTTCTTAAGGTGAGTCATGCGTGACTCCCGAGTCAAATGTGCGACTGTAGATTTAATTTTCGTCAAAGTCGTCAAAACTAATGAAAATGTCACAAAATATTAATTATTAAATAAAATAACGCTTTACCATCAGATTTCTAATCATATTTCGTACACAAGTTGCTAGAAATGATTTTATTCCATTGAATTAAATTAACCTCAAAATTTTTGCAGACAATGATATTCTATGCCTTAACCACAGAAAGTGCAAATGTTTAATTGCATTTTTATCCTAATCTTTTGAATTAAATGGTCATTAACGTTCTCCAATGTACCAATCTCTTCGGGATTGCACGAGTTTAATTGTGTTAGTTTTTTATACGTTTCTGACGGGCAAAATTTGTTTATTTTCTGTAAAAAACGTAGAAAATGTACTGCTCTCCGTAACAGTCTGTGTTAAGACACAATTTTGAAAAGAGCTTTTGCTCGAGTCTTACGCGTCGATTTCACTGAAACTTTGAATAAAAGTATATCGTAATCCGATATGCAATTTAACAAAATTTCATTTCATTCTGCCGACAGTTTTTTTTATGCATGAACCAGCTTAGTTGAGAAAAAAATCTTTTAAAAAATGGCAATTGTTTTTGCTATTTGTTTGATTTCAATTTTTCAAAGATTGTTTTTTCCGTGAATGATTAGAGATGAAGTTAACAAAGAAAATTTAAAAAAATATATGATACATAATACGTTGGATACATTTTTTTACACAAAAATAAGTTTTTGATGTGAACATTTGCAAATAACTTGCCAAAAACGAAAAGCACGTGTAGGTTGAGTTTCTCGGAATGTTAAATTTTTCAACAGCGATTTATATAAGTGATGTAAGTTTTAATTTTTAAAATATGACATAACGTTTCATTGTTTAAAAACGTATAAGTTGTATCAAAAAGTCGTACATGTAGAGAAAATGCAGACTATTATTTTTTAATTTTTACGCCTCATCTCTTCGTAGCTGAATAATAAGTTTTCTTAAGGTAAAAAATCCATACCTACAGACCAATAAAACTTTTCTTGAATTTGAAATGAGTTATGCATACAATTTTGCTTCCTTATAGAGAAAGCTTTGTATCTGTAAAAAAATAAATTTTTTGGAAATACGATAGAAATGTCTTGTGCATTGTCTAAAGAAAAAAATATCATTTTTAGAAAAAGTCTCTGTGTGTGTGTCTGTGTGCGTGCGCGTGTGTGTGTGTGTGTGTGTGTGTGTGTGTGTGTGTGTGTGTGTGTGTGTGTGTGTGTGTGTGTGTGTGTGTGTGTGTGTGTGTGTGTAATCAGTCATATGTAATCAGTCATATCTCAGGAACCTTACGACCCATTTTATTATTCTAAGCTTAAAATTTTTGTTATCTAATTCATACGGCAGCTCAGAAAAAAGTTAGAGTTTTATAACTTACTAAGGTAGTTTTAACCATGTTTAATGGTGAAAAAATGTTTTTTTACCTTATTAAGGGTCGAAAGTTTATTATGCAAAGTTTATAATAATCTTAATCTATATAGCATTAGAATAATTTTTTTTCCACTTTTTAGGGTCTTGATAACTCATTTTGTTTAGTTTTCATTCAAAAAATAGTAAAATTATGAAAAATAAATATCTCTGATACGAATCAACACATTCTACAGATTAAGGGCTACAGAATGTTGTTTATACATCCTTTCATTGTTCCGGAAAAATTTGAGTTTTTCACCATTTTAAGGTTTGAATAACGATATTTATGGTCAAAAAACGTTTTTTTTTTTTACATTTTAAAGGGTAAAAAAGACCTTACTCAAATTTACAATGAGAATCAGGCCATGACATTCTGCCAATTACCACCCACAAACTAAATTTATTGGATTTTACGCTATATTACTATGATAACTATATCATATTTTGTATTTTCTTCGATTGCAAGGAAAAGTTTGTGTCAGCAAAAATTACGATTAAAAACAGAGCTGTGAAAGCTTTGTGCCAATAAATCAGCAGCGGTTTTTTCATGTCATCAAAACTGTTTAAAGTTCGGGTAATTTTCAAGATAATTGAGTTTAAAAAAGGTTCTTCAATATGGATTGGAGTGGGGTGAAGCAATAACAGCTGTAAAGATACAAGCAACAAATCAAACTAATTTCATAAAAAATACTGGAAAAATCTTGAGAATTCCTACTTAATTTTTTTTTTTTCAAATTATGGCGTGACGGGAAGGAACAAAAGTCAGTTTATCCAAAATTATCGATAAAAATTTGTCAACTGACAAAAAAAGCGTACAGCCTAAACCTAGAAGACCGACATAATTCGGTAAACAATGTGTATACTCGTTTGATTACCTGAGATCACTGATTCTCAACCTTAGAGTATTAATCAATAACTGTTTTGTAATAAAATGAAACAACACAATAAATCGAATGAAAGTGTAAAAAGGATGTATATGTATTTACATAAGTAAATTGTATTCAAGTTACAGTGATTGTATTCGATACTGCATGAAGTGAGTTTTTTGTGTCTCTGACTTTTTTCTCACGTTTATTGTATGTTTTTAATACGATATTCTAAGTGTTGACCCAACAAAATTTGTTCATGTTATTTTTATATCATGATCACCACTGCAAAATAACACGTTGGTGTCTTTTTTGTTGATTAATTGACAATGTGTATTTACTGTTTAATTTCAATATCTACTTATAAACATAAATTTTTGTGGAAAAAATTGATTAGAAATTCATTCTTGTTTTTTAAAATCTTCAATTGGAAAATGTATATCCCGTTTTTTTAATGAACAATATCAACGGAGTAAGTAACATATTAGTGTAAGTAGACAAAAAAATTTCATCGATCAAACATATTGCATCGGTTTGCACTTGGAAGCAAAAAAAAATCTTTACTGTCGGTACCTTGATTATTGTTCGGATATTATTAAAACTTCATTAACTAATATATTTTTACGTAAATGTTGAATTAGATGAATGAAAAATGGTGAAAATAAATTGCAGAATTCAAACAGACTGATATATTACAATAAAAAATTCTAATCGAGAGAGATCTGAACCTTAAACCGCAAAAAAACTCCAGATATTTATTTGCACTAGCTAACTGGACTAGCAATGCATCGGGTATATGATGTATCCAAGTAGCGTATCATTATTGGAAACAGCCAGCGCTTAGGCTATAGTTAGTTTATTAACTATTTGGATAAAAAGAAATAATTGATTGTTTTCAACAGGTTGATGCGTAAAATCTAAAATATTGCATACCTGCGTGTCAGTTATATACAAGATGAAGTGTGCTATGCATACTTATAGCAAAAGAAATAAATCGCAATCATCGCCTGCACATTAGGTCGGATTCGCTCCGCGCTCAGCGCTGTCTTTGGATAAGTTAAAATTTTTTTATTTTTATGGAAAATGGTGATTGTATTTTTTAAAAAGAATAATCATTTGATTAATGTAGTCAGAAGGGCTTCGACCCCCCTCCCCCATGGGCATACCTTGCGCCCTGGGTAAAAAATGAGCTAGCCATTACATTTTTCTCTCTACCACAATGATGCTGATTCTTTTTGCACAGTGTTTTATGTTTTGAAAAATTTGATCATCTATTATTATGGTATTTGCAAGTTGTAAAAGTTTACTGTCTAACATTTAACCACGTTCATCAACCAATTATCTTCATTTTTTATTTTTCTTTCTACTTTCTATCGCTCTGCTACGTTATTATAATGATGCCCGTCCTCGTAGATGCATAATTCTGAAAACCATTACTCACATCCAGTACACACGATGATGCAAAATATTCCTGTTATTTCTCGAACTCCGATCACACAATCACAATCCTACAGCGCTTATTCTTATGGTTACAATAATAGCATAGCTCAATGTTTTGCTCAGCCTTTATCGTTACAGCACCACCATTCACAAGAGGTTTTGCTTAGCCACACTTCTTCTCAAGCTCCCTACAGTTACCTTTTACCATATAACACGAATGTGCATTATCCAAGGCTTCCATTGGATAACCAAAATATTCAAATCTCAGATGATATCAGCCAACCACTGAGTCGTGAATCGAACGTTGAATATAACAAAAGCACTGAGCAGTAAGGTTAGTTTTCTTTCTTTTAAAAAACATGTGTATCAATGCACATAGTTTAAACTTTGTGTATAACGAAGAATAAAATACGTTTTAATATATTTTTATTCACAAAAAATCACAGTTTTATTTACATAACGTTACTAGTACATTAAAATTTGAAGGAGGCTAGCTAGTTAAGTTTTTATACATTAATTTGGCTGGTTTGACGATCATACATTAGCTTTTAAAGAAGGATAAGACGAAACAAATTTAACACCTTGACTTGCAGTACCTTAATTTGTATTTTATTATATAATTTTCAAGATTTTAAGGTATAAAACAAATGCGTAGTTTAAAAGAAAGATAATCCCATCCCAGTCAAAAGTTCCCGTGTGATGACGTTTAAAGTAAAAGCAGGAAGGTGTGGGAGCCTGTCACTGCTGACGCAGCCCAGCAGATCAGACCTACCCGGTCAGGCAATTAGGAGATCCACCCTAATTTTGTATGTACAACCTGTTTAATCAGCGTGTCTGCAACTATGATAACTCGTAGATTCCAACAGCTCCTTTTGAGAATATAAAATTTTTCTTAATGTATAATTCTTTTTCTTTTAAATAAATGCCAACGAAATTTAATTGTTAATATAGATATATGCAAAGTATGCTTGATTACAACAGATAGCACAGAGGCTATTAAAAAATAATGCCACTTGATGTTGATCAGCGAAAACTCAAAAAATACGATTCAAACTCGCTTAACGCGAATTTATTAAAAATCATGAAATATTACAATCATAATTATCAACAAAATAAGAAAAGTACAATAAATTTATCATTGACTGGCCATAAATTTTCTTACGTCATCTCGTTTTTTTTGAAAAATGATTTAAATACGAAAGGAAATCCAAACCACACGATCTACGCAAAATGTCGGAAGGCAACGCCATAGCACGAAGCCGAACAACATCAACGTAATGTTTGAAGGCTTATAGAATGAGCAAGATGCTGAGAATTTCTCAAGAGAGCGGATCATAGCATCCACTCAGGCAAGACGATCCCAGCAAAAAGCTAACGATGCGGTGACGAGCTCGAGTGGTAGGCCTCGGTTTTTCGGCGGCTTGGTGTCTGGTGCCATCCTTCTCTCAAATTTGTAGGTGCGGGGAACGTAGTCGGGGGCACCAGCGGCGTGACGTCACGCCTTAGATCAAGCGTGTTGGACTACGTCTATGTCTTCTGCGTAATATTATAAGTGCTTTTCACCATAATAGCCATTTGCCTGTACATATAAAGAAAAAATACAAAGGAACACAAAATAAAAAAATAACCACGAAGAGTGTCGTATTGTTCTTTATTTTTTATTTTCGATTATCTCTTTCATAATTCAAGTAATTAATTTATTACTTATAATTTTCCGTAATCATGATCTTTTCAACCTAACAAAAAAAAAATTTAGTTGAGAAAAAATTTCTTGTTTTTTTTCTATACTAAAAACGTACCGTTATAGTACAACAAGGGGGAGTATCTTACATTTTTACGGTTTCTTACATGGTGGGCTCTGAAGGGAGTAAAAGTTATCTACATTTTCTGTACAAAATATTCACCTACAGCCCCACATCAGATTACTTGCATGTGCGTGTTAAATGCGTTTGTGTACATTATGTGCTTTGAAATGTTATTAAATAATACATTGTAATAGTTACATAGTTTATGTTTATGGACTGGAAAAAATGTATAAAAAAAGTATTCCTGATATACCTATAATTTTCATTAAAAAATCACTTTATTCCTATACGATATTTTTTAGTTTCAGAGTCTAGAAGCAATCGAACTTCCAATCACGTTTATCAAAATCTAATTGATACGCATAATGAAGATTTATTGCTTGAAACATACGATAAAGATCAATCAACCTTAGAAGAAATTAAGAAAGTGAAGGTTCTCACTGACTTAAAAAGGAATTTTAACTGTAACTTGCTAGCAGATATTACATTGAAAAATGAATTTCATAAAACCAAGTTTTACGAGTAAGAGCTCTATCTTTCTGTAATACTACAGCAGTAACAGAGTATAGTTAATGAAAGAAAGTATTGTCGAAAGGGACTACTCCTTTTACTTAAATTTCGTGATCTTTCCTGTTCTCAATTACATGTGCTGTACTACTTAAATAGTACATTTCGTACCATGGGCGCAAAGTACGAAATATGTGCCCGGAGATCGAGGGTTTTGTATGTTTGTGCACGAGGTGCTAGCGACGTTTTCTTTTCCGAAGGCGCACAAAAGCATTTTGCGCCCGTGGGCGCACTTTAGGCTCGCCAAACGCTTGGTGCTTTCTTGCCCGTAGGTGCAAAGTGTTTTAAGGGCAAAAAGTATCGGCTTAGGCAGCAAAGGTTATGCTGCAATTTGCACTTACGGTAGAGAATAATACTTTTCCTACTTTGGGCCTTTTTGAAATGCTAGTACACCCTCGGTAAACTAAAGCCATTCCAAACTTGTACGAAATAGTTATTTTCGATGCAAGTGCGATTTTTAATGTACTTTGCAAACGCACTTCACAAGTAGCACGAGTATCGAATATAATTTTTCGTTACAAGGTGCTAAAAGCAGTGTGTGAAAGTAGTTCGTAATAGTAGTTTTCGTACGAGTCTGGAAAGGCTTCAGTTTACGAACCGAGAAGTTTACGGCCCGAGCCGCAGGCGATCGAGGGACGTAACGAGGTTTGTAAAGAAGCCCTTACGAATAAGTAACAAACACTATTATTCCTACTGAGGCTGTACCAGCATTCCAAAAAAGCCTGAAGTAGGAAAAATTACTTTTTGCACTAGTTTTACGCACAGTGAAACGAAAACTACTATTTCGTCACAAAAGCACCATGGAGACCGGGGCTATTTTACGGCCAGAGGAATCTGCGAAGCAGAGCCTCGAGGGAAGTAAGGCAGTTCTGATTGGATGGCGCTTATGTTACGAACAATTTTTTTTCCACTGACGGTGCAGCACTACCTCAAAAGGGCTTGAAGAAAAAAAATATTTTTTTGACCTTACAACTATTTTGTTTGACTTATTGATACTAGCAAAATCGTCATGTAACAATTTAAATAATATTCTACAGCTTTTTTCAGTCAATTTTTGTTTTTTGTGACATTTATAAATAGCTAAGTACCGTACATGATACTTAGTAATAAGTAATTTCGTAAACATATTTGAGTCTTTCCACGTAGACTTTCCAAAAATGGCGTTTTTTGTTTTAGCACTGTCTTTTGGACATTGTGATTATAAATTATGCTATTTGGACAAAATATAGTAAAAAGTTAAGGAAATAAAATGTTCTTCCTCAGAGCAATACCGTTTTCAGTGACCCGTGACATTAAATATTTTCTATATTATTAATCATGAACTGTTATTGTTATACACACTGACATTACGATGATAAGTTATTTATGCAATTAAACTCTAATTTCAGGATAACTCATGATAGATTTGCAGCTCTTACAAGAAGTATTATAGATCCATTTTCAAAAGAAATTAAATGTTATTTGTACACCGAAAGTTGTTGTGATATCAGTGGTCCTAAGATTGCTAAGGGTGTGCTATACGAGAGATATAAGGTGTTGCGAGAGCGCGCTAGAGCCTTAGGTCAAGAAACCGGAAGCTCTAAAAGAAAGCAGAAAAGCAGAGCAACGCCAAGGTTAAAGCCGGTTAATGGTTAATTAACAAAACATTACATAATAGTTACAACTTACACATCCATCTGCAATTCTTGTACATATTTCCTAACATTATTATTGTATACATACATATGTATCTGTTTGTTGAAACATACGTCAATTATGTAACTGCATTAAACGACGAATTTGAGAAAATTGATGAAGATTATGAGATCAAATGGAGCATTTCTAATTTAAAACGAAGAAGAATAACTCAATTAAAGAGCATAGAGTATATAACGGAAACCTTTGCTGCTTATTCTAGCGATGACGGCTACAAGCTTGTATATATTTCCAAATTTCTGAAACCAAATTTCAAACTTATAAACCTTACTTAAAGGTTTTTGATATTGATTGATACTGTCTATTACATGAAATTTGGTAACAACTTTTTTTTAGATTTTAAACGATTTTGATCGAGAGAACAAAACTTTTTCGGACAATTTTAAAAATACTTGGAAAGACGTAGCTACCAAATTGATAAGCGTTGCTGAGAAATTTAGGACAGATGCAGGAATCTTAAGAATTGCAAGCGATAATGCAAAAATTGTTAATGATGGTCAGTAATGTTTTTTAAATTATTCTGAACTAGTTTGTCAAACGAGAATATTAAATTGCAATGATTAATTTTTAGGTCATTCAAAAAACACTGGTCTTCTTCTGCTGCCAGCTATCCAGCTATCATTTACTAATTAACAAAGTCTAAAGCCAAAATTGAGAAAAACTGGAGACCACTACAAGACGAATACATTAATAGCTTTATACTACAAACAGAGATATACATTATTTAACATATGTGTTCTGGTTACGTCACAGTAATAGTACTTTACAGAGTACTGAAACAATTAATGATTTCATTATAATTTGTTTTAAGAATAAATTTATTTTTTATACATAAAGTGAAGTAAGATGTTGTCTTAAAGCAATGAAAAAAGTATTAAAAGTCATGAACATTGGAAAAATATAACAAGTATAAGAATAGAGCTTGCAGAAGCTATTTGCTAATTATTTGTAGTAAAAATTTTCATTTGGCCCTTCAAAATACAATCTACAATGAACAAAGATGCTGTGAATTCACGAAAATATATATTCAATAATGTTTGTTGTAGTTTGTGAAGTAAATTTTAAAATGAATGATTTGAATTAAGGTGCTTTGCGTGAAGAATCAATTTTTCCATTTTGCTTGGAAATTTTTTTGTAGATAGATTATACATTTATACACGTTTCCTGTGAATTTGAAAGAGATCGTACGTCTAGTTTTTGAGGAATAAATTCTCAAAATCTAATAAAATTCTGTGTATGTCCTTGTCTAACTCATGGCGTCTTACGGAGCAGCTCTTGAAGCGCCTTTCTGCTTTGGAGATTATTTGAAGGAAATATTATTTGTCATCAAATAAAAACGTTTCACGTAATCTTGAATGTTTAAGAGTAATTTGAGTAGTAAAACGAAAAACGGCGAAAAATGTAGGTTAAATGTGCTTTTGATACACACAAATACTCATTAGGCTCTGTTAGTGAGCAAGTTTCATGAAAATATCGCTGGATGGCATACCTCTCGAGCGCAAAGCACCTTTATAAAGAGTATTATTGGATAACGATAATTAAATTTATGAAGTCAATGTTCAATTTATAATCCAAATTACAATTTTACTTACAAGGAGTGTGCAAAGTGTCCTGGACGTATATAGTGGATTTAAAAAATATTTTTGGATACATTTAAGTATAGAGTACTGCATGAAACTTGTTAAAAAGAACGAAAAAAAAAATGATTCTGTATTTTTTTAGAAAAAAAAAAGATATTGACCTGGCAATTCAAGGAATAACCAAACTACACACATCCAAGGAAGTGACGGTGCAGCTTTTTGTTGTAATAGCAGGTTCTTTGGATAATTTAACAGCATGCTACGCAGTTATTGGTACCTAAAAGTATAAGCTCGATGATTTAACTAAAGCTGTTGAACTCTGTTTCAAGAGTCACAAAGCATTATCTGTGGTACCATCTAAAATTTGCAATAATGTATGGCAATTCTTTGAAAGCTACGTATACGAGTACAAAGTCAATAGTGTATGCAAGAGTGTCAGCACTTTAATTATGGAATAAAGTAGAATACAGTACTTGAGGATAAGCTAATACATGAAAATTTCCACAACCTTATATTTCTAAAGTTTGTAATAATTGCGCAAGCTCATTGTTAAGATTGAGATGAAAATTATTTTGTCTAACGAGCATGAAACCTATTTGCATGATAGAAACTTAATAGTACATTAAAGTAGTATATACAGTTAAATAATATATATTTGTAGGATGAAATACTTACAAAATTTTTTCTATGGCACCAGTATCAACCGAGAAATAATAAAAAGACGAAAATTAAAATTTGTACTGTCTCTGTATCATAATTCCAATTTGAGAAAATCTGTCTAAAATGTTAAAGCGAGTAGAATTTTTTGTTTTAAACTTACTTTTACCATTTGTAGATCCGGAAGCTAAACAAAAACTCGGTATTAAGAAAGTTATGATATTTTTTCGAAAATTGTTGAAGAAAACAAATATCAATCTAGAAATTCTGCAACAAAATATCGCAGATTTGAAAATTTTAGGCAAAAAAGTGTGTATATTGATCCGATTGAATTTAAAGTTGGAGAAAATATGTCCAACAAATGTCTGATAATGTGGCAAAAGATATCATACAAGAGGGCGTCGATTCGATGATTAACAATTCTATATTTGCTGTCTACATTCCTTTGGCCCACACGTTAAAAACGATGATAGAAATGCCAGAAATGTATAATGCTACTGATAGACACTTACTCAACCTTTCTAGGTAAGTAGTACTGCGAATTGTTTCTAATTTTTTGAAAAATCATTGAAATAATTTTATCACCTAGAATTGTTGAATCTGAAGCTGATATTTTTAAAGACCTAATTCACTAGCACCATTCGTCATATCGACAACTCTATGGATCATTAAAGCCTACCATGCATTTCATGACGCATTATCCGAGACTATTATTATCGAATGGCCCATCGATACTGTATTGGGGAATGCCCGGTGAAAGGAAAAATCATGATCCAAAGGAAACAGCTAACTCAACAAAATGCAAAAAATGTGCCCATGTTGATATCAATCAAGAGTCAATTGGACTTATGCTACATGAAAGAATGCATCGACACAACTAAATTAGACCACACCCTAGGACCTATTGATAACAAGTCTATTGATTATGATATGTTTTCTATTAGTAGAGAAAAATACATCTACAAGTTATAAATTTGACAAATTATTAGATAAAAAATATATGCATGGCACAGTGTTTTTGGTTAACATTATACATCTGGGCGATCCAATTTTCGGCGTGGTTAAACAAATTTATAAAATAAAAAATAATTTGTACATTTTGGCTGGTATTCTGAAGGAAGTGAAGTTTATTGATCATAATTTTGCATACGAAGTTCGCGCAGTATGTTCTAATGATAATAAAAAAGCAAATATCTTGAAACATATTAATAGAATTCAGAAGATAGGCCAACTGCTCATGGTTGAAAAAAATGGTAAACAGTTTATATATCCTTTGCACGATTTGTAAGAATGTGATGTATATATATTCAATTTTTTCCCAATTTTCGTAATAAACACAAAATTTTGTAGCGATAATAGATTCCAAATATTATATTTCTTAGTAGGGCAGATACAATAACAATACTACGAAAGAAATGTTTCTTGCTATTTTTTTAATAAAATTGACGTTTTCGAGCAAAAAATTTATGAATTTTTCAAATCCTTCTAGTTTGAAAGCATTGCATGCGAAAATACATCGCCATATTGAGAAGGTTTTTAGAATTTGAAGACACTTAATATCTTTTTTTTTGGTTCAAAGATGAATATCCAAAAAGTCCAAGTTGAAGTCAAAAAACTGATATGTATTGGCTCGAAATATTTTCAAACTATATCGAATGGTTACAATATATTTATTCTAAACGTCCTTTGTTTTTTACTATTGCAGCCTCAAATCTTGACATTAAATATTTTATGATGTTTGTAAGTATACTTTTGAAAACATCTTGCCCTAATCGAATATACCGTTTTCAATACTAACCACGAACTAAGCTTTTGAGTTCTGCGGTGATGTACCGAGAGTAAATAGGGTGCAATCCTGCAATCCGGCATATTATATGATACTGATAATCATCTCTGTCAACGAAGACATTATTTAAAGACGTGGCCTCTAGGCTCAAGAAATATCTTCAAATCGAAAACAAAGTTTAAGCAAAGATTTCCATAGGGATACTCCGTTCCGTACCCAAATATGCGATGGTATAAAGCTAGGAAAATTTGAAAAACTCATGAATTTTTCTCTCGAAAATGACAATTTTATTCGATAAGTAGCAGGAGACATTTCTTTGTTAAAATTTTGAATAGTATGCGATAGTATTTTTATGAATTAAAATCCTTTGATTTTTTAACATTTGACTGCCATCTTGGATCCGCCATTTTGAATTTTACTTTTCGCCACTGAAATTTCAAAAGTTTATGTCTCAACAAAGAATGTAAGCCTAAAATGATTTTTTTACGTAGCGACAAATTTTGGCCATTTAGGTGGCCCGGTTGACGCGTTTTGTCCTATATATATGCAGTCATATTTTATATGCACACACTTACGTATATATACGTATTGTACCTAACCTACATTAAGATCTACGGGCAGACGCACCCTATACAGGAGAGCCATATGTATATATATATATAGTTGAGTATATAGGATTAGTCACGAATCTGTATAAGATACAAGTGAGCGTTCACTCGTGCCACTCGTGGGGCTGATTCTCCGCCACAGTGGCCGTATGCCTAAGCGCTTGGATAGTAGTGCCTCAGCCTGCGATATGCGGTGCCACGAGCATACTACACATAAGCATACTTACTGATTAACATATGGATAATTAGACTGTTTTGAATCATGGTGACTCGTACTGACTGCAGACGCAGTCTAACTATCATAACGCGCGACAGAGTTCAAACACGGCATTTTGTGGCCTTAGAACCTACAGCTTTGTTAAGCATATTCATCACCGTGAATAATCATAATTTCGAGCGTTGAATATGTGAAATAAAAGCCTGTCTACAGGCAGTGTTACTGGCAACTCACACTAAGCATTTTTATGCTCTACAATCTAATGAGAACCGTTTACTCTCAATATTGGTAGAATCCAGCGACCATATTTTTTGAGTGTAAGAAATAAAATTAATCTAGCATGTATTGTGAAATTCTTTGAATGATTTT
The DNA here is from genome assembly GCA_030522625.1 of Copidosoma aretas. Taxonomy (NCBI): domain Eukaryota; kingdom Metazoa; phylum Arthropoda; class Insecta; order Hymenoptera; family Encyrtidae; genus Copidosoma; species Copidosoma aretas. The sequence goes on from JAPYYV010004322.1 coordinate 19,045, forward strand.
GTAGTAAACATGAAAAATTTTGTCTCAGATCCATATTAGATTTTTATTAAGCATTTTAATCATTTACTGTTATCGTTGCAGTTGAAATATTTTACAAAGATATTTACGTTAAACTGGAGCGTAAGAAATACTTCGATATGAAGTATTATTTTGTGTAGCAGTTTTCATTTATTAGTTTTTATAACAAAAAAAAAAATTTTATTTACATTATTTAGAGTCTTATGTGTGTTCATTGAGAGGCATATTATATCTACTTCTCAAGAAAATGTTGCAAATAGCCTACATTCAGACGGATGTGCTAATCGTTATAAGGTCAGTGGTCCTACACAAAAAAATTTGAGAAATATGACCAAAAGTATGTTAAAATTTTTTCCATATTGCTCAGAATTCTTTAAAATTTGTCTAGAATGTCAATGACTTTATTATAAAAATCGTAAACTTCTGTTGGATAGTGTAATTTCTCAGATAGATGACAAATATCTAGAGAACAGTTATATATCTGATACTGATGTCGATTGTTCTCCGGCAAAAAAATCATGCTTTTTTTGAGAAGACGAATTAGAACAATTATCAGATGGACTCATAGAATGATTGAGAAATTTGCCATCTAACGATCCTTTATGCGTAGCAATACTTACAACAGCTCCTAATTGTTAATCAGCACGAAAAATAGCTAAAAAAATGGGAACTTTAAGAAGGATGGCTGGAAAGGCAGAAATTTTGAAAAAAACGATGATTATAGTAGCAATGTCATCTCCAAAAGCAAGTCAAACCTTATTGTCCGATACAGTTTCAAAGATTACGAACTTTTATAAGTCAGATAAAAATAGCCGTAATATGGCAAATAAAAAGAATGCTGTTATTATATTAAAGGATGGGAAAAACATAAGGTACAAAAACCCTTGCTTTTCTTTAATGTAAGTACATCATATGCAGATTATATAAAATTAAATACGAAAAATCCAGTAAGTTTGAGGAAGTTTGCTGAGCTTAGACCAGAGTGGTGTATACTTGCTGTAAAACAAGAGGCACACAGTGTATGTGTATATACAGTAGATAAGAATTTCAAAAACATGCTTGATGCTTCCAATTTACAAAGCATGAAAAAAAATTTTATAAAATAAATACAGAACTACAACGACTACATGAAATTTACATTGTGCGAAAATCCACAGTGTGGTTATTTTTTGAGTATCAATCATGTCCAAAATTTGAAATATTTAAAGATAACGTATCGAATATTTTCGAATCACAGGGTATAGATGAAATGATTTTTAGTATGTAGCATCCTGCAGATAGATGCACATTAAAGAAAAAATGTCTGCCTATTCACGACTTCATGGAAGTCTTATTACGAAATTGAAAGAATTTATACCTAAACATTTAATTTAAAAAAATCAGGAGGCATACGTGTCTGATTGTACGAAAAATCTGTGAGATCCATCTATAGTAATGACATTATGGTCTATCGCCTTTTTCAAATATTTATAATATAACTTATTCCGTACATTTGATAGGAATACGATACTCTGTCCATATTCTGTTTATTAGCTGGTACATTTCTTTAAATAATTGGTTTTTTCTCTATTTACCATTTCACCCGGTATGTTACCTATTCCATGACCTTTTATGTATTATGCATTTACTAAGTCCTGTAAAATACGTACTATCTTTAACCACATACCATATTTAGATGTAGCTTACAGCACAGAACATATTACATGTAGTTTGTCAGGCTTTATTATCTAAAGTTACTTGGGTTAGAAAAAGAACAACAGCTACTTCGTTTCGGAAGCTTCACACAGATTTATAAAATCTTAAAATATATTATTGCAGTCAACTTATCATCCCATAATATATGATATCCATGTCAGAGGCATAGGAAAGTAAAAAAGTCTTCTGTCCTTTCATGTAAGGTGCCTTTTAAATTTGGGAATATAGTCACATAACTTGACATAGTCCATTAATCGCATCCTTTGATTGAAATGTTTAGGGGACTGTACAAAAAAAGGTGACTTGACATTGCCTTTCGCCAATAGTTTGGGTTTGTAACTATACTACACAGCATATCTTATGCTATTTGTCATAGATTTTTGCTCAATTACCATGTCACGAACATTCTAGACAAAAATATTCACCTATAACTGATTGAGCGTGCATATGCTCTGGCATTACTGGAGATACAAGAACTATAATAGGACTTTGATACTTAGATAGTAATTATGCGAGTAAGTTCGTGTATACAAGTATATAAAGTCCTATATCCTTATATCCAAGTGAAAATATTTTGAAAGCACTAGTACCTGCATACATATGACCAAATGTGTAAATTAATAGGGTCCGAGAAAAAAATTCATGTGTAGAACTTAAGAGATGTAAGTATATATGCATATTTTACCCTAAAATATCAAATTATTTTGGTGGGACTTTTCCACACTACCCCCCCCCCCCTGCCATTAAGGTCACCCCGAGTGACTCTAGAATATAAATTTATTTATTAATACCGAAAATTAACTTTGCAATTCGTACAAAGATATCAAACAGGCAGTAATACTGAGTAATAAAAATGGAGAAATTCTTTAAAAAAATTAGAGCCTCAATTGCAGATAATTTTAAGGGGGTGTGTGCGTTAAAGGCGTAGAAGTGTGAAACCTCTCTATGTATATATTTATATGTATTTATATATATATATATATATATATATATATATATATGGTGGGACTTGGCCCCTGCCCACTCCATGCACAAGCCCTCCAAAATAAGTAGTTTTTTTATTTAATGAGTAACAACATAAAATAACATAAATTCTCTACATTTTTAACCTCGAAATTCTTTTTTTTTTTTTTTTATATCACGTATCAAAATTTTTTTAAATAAATAAGGAAATTTTTTTTAAGAACTTCAGATAGATTGAAAAATTTTTAGTGATTACAGATATTTGTGTCTGAAATGATGATTTTAAAGACAGCAAGAATCTTAGATTGGTCGTAGAAGTCATAAAGATATTGATCTTTTAATCTTCAAAACAAACCTAGACAACTTTCCGGGATAATACACAACAGTATTCTAAAGATTGTAGAAAATATCATACATTTTTGTTTATAATATACCTAATTAACGACTTAAAAATATCATAAAAATATTTGTACACCCTGAATTTTTTTTAACAATAAAATACTATATAATATTATTGGCTCTCCCTTGATAAGGATCCATGTTTAGTTAATTGAATAAATAAATTACTTTTAAATAATAGCCGATCTTCAGCTTATTCGTAAGAAACGTTTAATTCGTTACATAGGTTTGTAACAAATTAAGTAAGTATCAAATATTAAGGACTTATTATTTTATTAAAGACAAATATTTAGTTTCTAGACACACAGAAAAAGATTTTTGAATTCGAGAAACTTTGTGGATCACTTAACTTATAGGCTTTGCAAGGAATTTATATTAGATGAAGTAAAAATTTTTGAGAATAGTTTTTCTTTTTTAAACAATTTTAAAGCTTCTCTACCATTTAACAATAACTAAAGCTAAATTTTTAAAGGTTTTTGTTAGCAAAATTATTGAGCATTCTTTGTTTGAAGTTCGAGATGTTCTTAAAAAACTATATTATATAAATAACTGTTCTATAACTTTATTTCTCTGCATACATACATTTTTTCTATTGCAATTGCTTATATCTCACTCAAGTTCCTAACCAAACAAAGTAGACCGTCGTAGAATACTTCAGTCATCGAACGATAATAATATTAAAATCATTTTTGAAACTGAAGATCAGATTTAAAAAATTGATGGTAACTATATCATAGTGAGCAAACAAAATATAAAAATTCTCTAAAGCTAAAAAAAAAATTTAGTTTAAAGGTTGTCATAACAGTTCTTACATAAAAAAAAACCAAATTTTTTCTCTTTTAAGGGTGTATAAGCTCTTATTCAGAAGGTTCATCAAGAACACCCTTGAAAACATTAGAATTAGTTTATTAATCTCTATTGAACATCTAAATAATTTTTTTCAGTTACATCGAAGGCTCTAGCTACAGTTTATGAGAAAAACCATACATTTTATCTCTGTGAAGGATTATAAAATTGCATTAGTAAAAAATTGTGCCTAATTACTTTTTTATTTTCTCTTAGGTATCCAGAAAAAAATTGAGGTCTTATATCTAATTGAGATTAATAAAGCAATATTCTGGTTTCTGCTATTCTATCTTCATTTTTAATATTTTTCTCCTTAAATACCTTACTTTATTGTATAATATAAATGGATCCTACATAATAATTGCATAAAAAAGGAAGAAATTTGAAAGATCGAACGGTTTAAAAAGGCTACAGAAGTGTCGTAATGTGAAACAAATATTATCGATTTTTTAAATAAATTTAGTGATGATAATTGAAATAATATAATTTTATTCTTGTGTGGAGTTTTCGACAGATTTAGTTTACTCTGTGATTTTTTAAAATTGATTAAGTAATATCCAGAGACTCCGAGAGACTACTTTTTACTTTTATATCATTTCATTATGGATTATTTGTATTTATTAAGAATTTAAAAGCAATTTTAAGGGTGTAATGTGAGTAAATCTTAAATATTATTTTCTATTGATGAATTTATTATTACGTTAAGTAGTATGCAATTTCGCGAACGCTAAGGGTAAGCTGGAGGTAAGCTGAGAAAGGGAAAAAGGAGAAGTGTGGGGGAGCTTAAAGAGGGATTTGTGGGGGAGCTGGAAGAAACAGAAGGGAGGTGATTCAAAAAAAATTCGGATTATTAATCACGTTAAAATGAACAGGTAACTACGTGATTTAAGGGTGAGCCGGGGAAGATTTAAGGGAAAACAAGAGGATTTGACCCACTCTAATGCCATACATCTGTTACATAGAGAAATACGTTACTTCTAATATTATATAGTTTTTTTTTTTTTTTTTTTTTTTGTGGTAGGAGGAAAAATGCATTTACGCACACCGCAGGGTCTACGGTAGTGTGGGACTCAACGTGAATCATTTC